>VDFB02034095.1:0-49886 GCA_007258455.2 Sequoia sempervirens | reverse complement strand
ACAGGTTGATTCCAATTTGTAAAAAGTAAATGGGAGCTAATGCTATCTTATCCTTCATCACAACAAATGATTGTTTGCATGTATCTATCTATTCATATTTTACATTTTTTTCTAAAAATTAATAGATCATTAATTAGGCTAGAAGATGTTGCATAAATTCTAATTAATTTACAATACTAATCTATATACCTTAAAAAAAATTATCAGATACATTCTCCAAAGGGGGTAAGCTCAAAATTATGGAAAAATTAATTAGGTCTACCATTATATCCTTTTACTTATTATATGACCCAATATAATACCAAATGGAGTAGAAAATATGCACTTTTTAAATCCAATGCAATTCTTATGTTGTGATATCTTTCAAATGTTAACTTTAATACTTGGAGATTATATTTTAACAACCCATAAATTTCCCAATAATCTACATATGACTCTAAAAAATCTTGAATGAAATATAAATAATGCATTTGCTATAATCACGTTGAGTATTTTAAGTGAATTCTTTAATTCAAACAACATTATCAAATACATGAAGGATCCCTACTTAGTAGCAACATTAATTTTTGGTTGATGTTCTTCTTTTTTTTTACCTTATGGTAGTTGGAGATGCCATTAGTGATGGAATACACTTCTCTATCAACAAATATTTATATTAATTCTTATGTAAAGAGAGATAGAAATGGATTATGGATGCACAATATATTTAAATTTTATAAATTTAAATATATTTTTATATCTCTAATTATTTTATATACTAATACATTGTCCATTCTCAACTAATGTAATGATCCCTCCAACAATCATTTTATCAATTTCCTCTCACCTTCATGTTTATGTTAAGATTAAGGTTTGGTTTAGCATCTTCTTTTAGTTGGGTCCTTATTAATCCAAATTTCTCCTTTATACCTTTTAGTTATACAATTGGACCTTAGAAAAAATTGTTCATAATCTTTAAATATTTCTACTACCTTCATTAATGCTTCATCACCCCAATATGCTACAATTTGGATTATTTGTTGCACCATCTTTGGCCACATTCTCCTCTCTAATTTTTAGTAGTTGGTAGAAATATTGGGTTTTATATTTTTTTTAATCTACCACCTCTCTTTCATATTTCCTTATCTATACATCCAATTTTTTGGGTTTTCTTATTCTTTTATGGTATCTTTCTCCCCCTTTTCCCTACATGTAGTGGTTTTTGTGGTACCATACCTACCTGTCTCATCCACTCTACCATCTTACAAATTTTGTATTTCTTTTTTGTCACACCAACACTTATTTTTTATCATTTTTTCTTCTTATTTCCTCTATTAATAAAGCTATCACCTCTATAATCATTTAGAACACCTTGTTGAGAGTTCAATTTAAATATTAAAAATTGAAAATTTTATATAAAGTCATCCTAATCATATCCTAGTTCCTCGTCTCTACCTTTTATTATAGATGGATATAGTAGGTCTGTGGGAGTAAATGGTGACTCCCCAACACCCCCAGGAATAGTTTCTAGACCAAAACAACTTCCACAAGAGAAGGAATGGCAAGAAGCTTGCTTCACAATGCAAGATTGATTAAACATTGAATATGCTTCAATAAGATTGAATTGATGCAATTGATTGAATGCAAATAACATGATATGCCTTGATTATAAAGGAAAGGTTGAGAGATAGGATTAGACAAGATCATGACAAGTGTCTTAATCCTATGACATGATACAATCAACAAACTAATCACCTAAGAATCAACCAATACTAGCTAGATAAGATAAGTTCTAAAAAAGACAAGACTTCTAGAAAGAATCTTATATCCTTAGTAAACTTAACCATTTGAATATGTCCCCTAATTACTGTTGATGTGTTTTTTATGCACTTCTCAACATAGGTAATGCATAGGTGCATCACCTCTCTTGAAAGACAATCTTCCACAATCAAATTGTAGAAAATTATTCCAAGTTCTCTAATGTCAAGTCTTGACAGTGCTTGGAATATCTTAGTTGTTTCATGTGATTTGCTAGAATCACAAGGCTGACTTATAGATGAGTTACAAAGCTTGGTAAGTTGGGTCTTGAAATGGAGTTCCTAAGATGGGGAAGTTAGTGTGAAATTACTGTAAGTTCAAATAGTAGTTTTGAACTCCATTTTATCATTAGATTTGGCTTTATAATTGCAATGAACCTTGCCTAAGGTTACTATTTAAAAAAAAAAGGAAAAAGGGGCATGGAAGAGAGTAATTTCCTAGACCTAAAAATACAAATGAACAGTGATCATGGAGGCTACTATAGTAGACAAACTCCCTAAATGGGGTTTTGCTTGGCCAAGAGAAACCTACAGTTACACAAAACCAATGCAATCTTCTAAGGACTACAAATTTTTAGATTACACACATACATCATGCACATGCAATCGAACTAAGTTGCAGCAATAAAGGAAGGAAACTCAGACTAGCTTTGAAAAGTGATTCATCATCAATGAACAACAAAAAGTATGAGCTAGAAGTTAATCAAATACCAAAACAACAAACACCATCACCACTTCCATTCAAGAAACTAACAACTAAATTAAAAGCGAAGTAAAACCATGCACACATAATGAGAAAACTCAAAAGGAGCACCCATAGATCATGCAATGTTTCTTTCTATTACTACAGAATGTATTTACACCAATTTTCCAACCATTTACAAATGAGGGGGAGACCCCTATTTATAGTTTTCCAAAGCCCAAATGAATGGATAGGATTGAATTACATTGTGTGGCCCAAATTTAATTGCACTAGGGCTTCACCTAACCCACAATATTCAACAAGTTAAAATACATCTTTTGTCTTTTCCCTATTTTGTCTTTTAGTGCCTAGGTATTGTAGTAGTTTTGTCCTCTTCTTGATTTCCCTTTTACTCTAGCTAAAAGTTCCTAAAAGCTACCATCTTCCCTTGATGGATTTGAAACATTTCTCAGCCAATCGAGTGCATCCCATTTGTAGATTTGTATCATTGTGGAATGGGATAGTGGTCCCTAATCTCACTGAATAACTTCTGATGGATTGCTATCATTTGTTTGGAGGGAGGAAATAGTCACTCCCTCTCACCACCTTCAAGGCCACCCTTTATAGATTTTTCACTAACTTGACATAGGTCTTCTTCTAATGCCAGCTCTTTTGATGTGTGCTAGGGGAAGAGGAAAGCATAAATGAGTCGTTAAAGGAGCAATGTTCCTTTTCCTTGTTCAGCTTTCTCAATGGGCCCCTCGACGAACCCGCAGTAGGTTTCTTGAATCTAGCATACATGAAATGGTGTAAGTGCATTCATACACAAATCAAGGAAAACGTTAGTCAAACCTTGCAAACTCATTGTTAGATCCATTCATGCATCATCAAGAGATCATAATATTCATATTTGGAGCCCATTTGGACCATAAACATTAATGTGTGCTCAGCGGTGCAAGTGTCATAGGGCGGAAGGATGATGAATGGTGAGTGACAAACAACAAACAATGAATGATGGGCAAAGGGACGGTGGCCCGGAAGAGAAGTTCCAAAACATCCATGCAGGGATGGAGTCCCAAAAATGGCCATAGAGGGACAAAGTCTCAGAAATGGCCACAGAGGGATGGAGTCCCGAAAAATAGCCACGGAGGGATGGAGTTCTAGAAATGGCCAGGGAGGGATAGAGTCCTAGAAAGGACCACAGAGGGACAAAGTCCTAGAAAATGGACATGGAGGGATAGAGTCCTAGAAAATAGCCATGGAGGGATGGAGTCCCAGAAGGCAGCCAAGGAGGGGCAGAGTCCCAGAAAATGACCACAAAGGGACGGAGTCCCAAAAATGGCCACGGAGGGACGAAGTCCCAAAAATGGCCATGAAGGGATGTAGTACTAAACAGGAAGTTCTAAAACTTCACAAAACTTAGAAAATTTGAGATTTTTCAATTTTAGTGCATGGGAAAAGGAGGAGAAAGAGTTCCAAGACATACTTCCTTAAGATTGGACTTATTTTGAAAAATGCGAAAATTTGGAAGGCGAAAGTCAGAGGGTCACTTCTCTTTTGAAATGGCAATGAGCACACGGTGGCCTAGAAGGAGATTTTTGGATGGCCACAGAGGGAGAATGACCTAGAAATGACCATGGAGGGATGGTGTCTCAGAAATGGCCACGCAGAGACGGATTCCCAAAAACAACCATGAAAGGATGGAGTCTCATAAAACAACCATGGAGGGACGATGGCCTGGAAGGAAACTTTTGCAACTCCCAAAACTTAACTAAACCTTGGAAGTTCACTTATTCACCAAAAAATAATCCCAAATCCATGCGGAACCTTCCAAACCCGCCAACCCAATCAACCTGTTAAACGTTGCTCTTATGCCGCAATGATGACCTTCCATCCCCAGGCATGCAGCCAACATGCACCACTCACCAACTGTACACCAATCAATCTGCGCCACGAATCCGCCAGTATATCGTAACTCGCTTCCGGAACGCTCATCGTCCGGCCGTTAAAACCGCTGCAGGTCCCGCCTACGCATAAGTTTATTAGTCAGTCAACAGTGTCACGAAGGTGACCATATGGAGCGAGCCACCATCCACGAGGCCTGATGACCGGCGCTAACAAGTAAAGGAAACCCATAATCGCGGAGAAAAATACTTGAAAACCTACAGGTAACGGTTAGGGACCTGACTGTCACAGCCGCCACGCACCACCCCAGCCTGGCGGTGCCGCCACCAAAACGACGTCGCTATTGCCGAACCCAACGATGCAGCGCGTCCCCACAACTATGCTACTGTCTAGTGACTCAATGGGGAAATTCTCTAGAGCATTTTGATGACAAGCTGGACTCACGAACCCAAAATCTATATTCTAGACCTTCATGCTAGGGAAAAAAAAACAGACTCAACCAAAGGATCAAAACCACTAGTGAATCTAATCTTCAATATGTTGAAAATCCAAGTGTGCAATTGCATTAATTCCCATCCTTTAGTTTCTATAGGAACCCATGCTCCATCAAGTTAAGCTACATAGTTTATTCTAACTCCAAAAGCATCTAGGACATTGCCTCACTACTAGTCAGGCATTCATAGCCCCAACAAGGTTGTCACTATGATTCTCTCAAACATTTCTCTACTACTAGTTGAGCATCCATAGCCCCAGTAGAGTTGCTTAGATATCCCTGAAAAGTTGAATTTTCTCTTTCTTTTAATTTTCAATGCTCTCTTTCTTTTGATTATTTCTCTTTTTAGTTCTTTTATTTCAACCCACAAGTAATGAAGCTCACGCTCAGGGTTGAGAATCATAGTGGCGCTGAAGAAAAATTTTAGATTTTCACTTAACTAGACTTCACAAAGGACCTACAGTGACCTCAAGATTCTTAAGATGTGTAAAAGATATAAGATTCCAGAATACGTCAGGAATGAGATCAACCAAGGACTTATCCTCTTTGAATCAAACACCTAGACCACTTTACACTAATGAAATATCCTCACCGTCCACTCTAAAAACTTGATTAGATTTTGACAAAGAAATACGCAGAATAGACCTAGGCAATAAGAATGGTTATTGTGCACACAAATGTGCCCAGCTAAAAGCAGAGGAACCCCGAGCAAAGTAGTAGCAAAGCAAAAGAAAAACAGAAAGCAAGCGGGAAGAAAACGGAAAGAAAACACCTAAACTAACCAAAGTGGGAAGGAAAAAGCAAACAACAAGTCCAAACTACCCTAAAGCAAACAACCTATAGCAAACCAACTAACCTAAGGAACATAGGAAAGTAGAGTATTTATAGGAAACCTAGACTACTCAAAATAGGCTATGTACAAAGAGATATTTACAAAGCACTATGTTTAGGAAAGGTGAGCTAAGATCAACGCTCATTGGATTTCATAATGCATGCACAAGAAAATGGGTGATCATTATCATTCTTAACCATGCAAATTTATCTTTATATTTCAAAAAAATAAATTCAATGTTACAACACTCAAGTTCAATCACATGGTCAGGGAAAATCAATAATTGAGGAGGCTCGCTAAACCCATGGTTAATCCATAAACACATTTGTCTCCCCTCATTCCTATAATCAAAATGATAAATGCAGCTATGAAAATCAATAGGGGAAAGGAAGGATAGAACCTAGATGTTTTCACATAGAGGCGGCAACATTTGACCATTGAGAGCAAGCACTGCATTGTCGATTGTTGCATCAACAGTCTCAAAGGGTGACATGGGATCATGCAACATTTTAGGCATCAAGACAGCATAAGGCAGGGAGAATGGGGTAGCAAACACTTCTTCCACATCTTGCACGAGATTGGAAATCACTATCAGCTGTTCTTTGAGAAGATAGACTTCATCTCATTGATCTTTTGCAAACCTAGTGTCCACTTGATTGTTTTCCTCAAAAGGCAACACATTGTCCCACTTCCTTTCCCAAGTGATTTCCTTATTTATGTGGTGTTCAATGTCATGGGACAATGACATGGATGAATTTTTCCTATTGTAGCTCCCTTAATGTGAAGGGGAAACAACAATGATCATGGTGGAAGGACTCCAAGTTGCATCTTGTAGTTGGTTGGGTGCATAATACTTGCAGGCAGTAGTTGGAACACCCTAGCATTTATCTTCTTCCTTTTGTTTTGCATGTGTCTCATAAAGATGTTTGATCACTTCACCTTGGTTGTTGTCACTGTAAATGGAGAAGGAACCCCCTCCCACCCTGGGGGCTCCATTGCTTCATCAACGGGAGGTTCAAGTAGTATGTCTTCATCGATACTAACATATGGGATGTACTCCTCTGTTGCACTGATATACCCTTGTGGCATGGTTCCAAGTGGGAGAAAAATAGGAAGAGACACTAGCCGGTCAAGGGGATCAATGTACGCTAAATGATCCACCCTTGAAATTCTTCTACAAATCCTATCATCCATCGTTTACAAGTGTTCTCCAAGGGGAAGGACCTTGGATGACGGTTGGACAGCATTCCCATCTTCTCCATTCCATCGTTTGAAAGCTCGGGACTGCTTTTTTGTCCTTCTTCCTTTGTTGTCCTAATTCCTTCTTGGGGATTACTTTTAAATGAGTTTTCATTCAGTTCTAGCTCTTAATCTTCTACTTCAATCTAAGCAGCAAGTAGAGGAGGTCGGGCGCTTGGCTACTCCGCTTGTCCTCTAACTTGTTGGATGGCTTCTTGGCATAGCTCGCATGAAAAACTCAAAGTGTGATGAACCATGGATCCTAGACCAATTTGGGAGCAACAACACCTCCAAATCCACCTGATATCTCAGCTTGGTCCAAACCTTTGCCAACCTAGAGATGAGTTGGTCATATCTATCCATGATCAAGTCCTCATCATCACTGGGGAGGGAAGTTGGATGGCGAACATCCATGAGCTTTATTTGTTCCCACTCCTCCAAATCTACATTTTTAGATTCTCAATCATTGTTGTTTATGAAGGAGAGGTCTTCCAAACTGATTTCACTTTTTCCTTCATCATCATTTTCTATTTTTGCAAGGTTGTCATCCCTTTCCTCTTGCTGATTTTTAGCATCCTCATGAGCTGCTACAAACTTTGTTGACCCATCTTCAAATGCCAATGGATCCTCTTCTAGATTATAGAACTGCTATTTGCTGATAAAGGAAAGGCCTTCCAACTCCCTTTCAATTGAATTTTCATCACAGCTTTCTGTTATCCTACTAAAATCAGCTTCTTCCTCTTGGCATTCAACTTTAGTGTTTGTTGTCCCAACATCTATTCTTGTGAAGCTTCTTGGTCTAACTCAAAGTGTTGTCCTCCATATGTTGACAACTTGTATGCCTCATGGGATGACTTGTCCTACTAGAAAATTGGTTGCTCCAACTTGTCCGAACAACCCTTGACTTGGGTGATTATTTTTGCACATGATGAACAAGTAAATTTTGAATGTGGTGCATTGTGAAATTTGCACCAACTTGACATTAGTACTTCCCCCAATCTTGGTTCATCTTTGTTTCCCAAACATTCTTGGATCAGCCCCTTGGATTTCTTAGCCACCATGGTTTGCAATTCCTCCTCTGGGTCTACAAGGATTAAGGTTGATAGATTTCCCAAAAGGGAATTTCTCCCTGCAAGACTCTCTTAATCTTGCTTAGAAAATTCAAACACCCTAATTCATTATGCCTGCAAGTGCAATGGATCCGGCATCTATCCGCCAACATGAATTGTTGCCATAGTTTCCTTAGTCTCTTGTTTAAATCTACATGCAACTAAGTGATGTCAATTTGTACATGCTTCTCCATTTTCACTCAGCGTCTTTTTCCTTCAAAAATTTTTATTTTAAGTTTCAGCATTAGAAGATATCTCCCTATCTCAAATTTCTTCTTGAAGGTTCTCTTTTCAATTTCCAACTTTTAGCTTTGTAGCCTCAACATGACATGCCCTCCTTCTAGCACCAATTTTTTTGATGTGTTTTTTATGCACATCTCAACACAGGCAATGCATAGGTGCATCACCTCTCTTGAAAGACAATCTTCTAAAATCAAATTGCAAACACTATCCCAAGGTCTCTAATGTCAAGTATCGACAATGCTTGGAATATCTCAGTTGTTTCATGTGATTTTCTAGAATCACAAGGCAGACTTATGGATGAGTTACAAAGCTTGGGAAGTTGGGTCTTGAAATGGAGTTCCTAAGATGAGGAAGTTAGTGTACAATTGTTTTAGGTTCAAAAAATAGCCTTGAACTCCATTTTATCATTAGATTTGGATTTATAATTGCAATAAACCTTGCCTAGGGTTACTATTTTTTAAAAAAAGGAAAAAGGGGCATGGAAGAGTGTAAGTTACTAGACCTAAAACTATGAATGAACAGTGATCATGGAGGCTACTACAATAGACAAAATCCCTAAATTGGGCTTTGCTTCTCCAAGAAGAACCTACAATTACACAAAACTAATGCAATCTTCTAAGTACTACAAATTTTTAGATTACACACACACATCATGCACATGCAATCGAACTAAGTTGTAGCAATAAAGGAAGGAAGCTCAAACTAGCTTTGCAAAGTGATTCATCATTAATGAATCACAAAAATAATGAGCTAGAAATTCATCAAATACTAGAACATCAATCACCATCACCACTTCCATTCAAGAAACTAACTAAATTAAAAACGAAGTAAAACCATGTACACATAATGCGCAAACTCAAAAGGAATACCCCTATATCATGCAATGTTGCTTTCTATTATTGTAGAATGCATTTACACCAATTTTCCAACCATTTAAAAATGAGGGGAGACCCCTATTTATAGTTTTCTAAAGCCCAAATGAATGGCTCAGATTGAATTACATTGTGTGGCCCAGATTTGATTGCACCGGGGCTTCACCTACCCCACAATATTCAGCAATTTAAAATACATCTTTTGTCTTTTCCCTATTTTTTATTTTAGTGCCTAGATGTTGTAGTAGTTTTGTCCTCTTGTTGATTTCCCTTTTATTGTAGCTAAAACTACTTGAAAGTTGCCATCTTCCCTTGATGGATTTGAAACATTTCTCAGCCAATCAACAACATCCCATTTGTAGATTTGTATCATTGTGCAATGGGTTAGTGGTCCCTGATCTAATGAAACAACTTTTGATGGATTGATATAATTTGTTTGGAGGGAGGAAATAGGTACTCCCTTCCACCACCTTCAAGGCCACCCTTTATAGATTTTTCACTAACTTCTTTGACATAGGCATTCTTCTATTGCTAGATTTGTTGATGGGTGCTAGGGAAAGAGGAAAGCATAAATGAGTGGTGAAAGGATCAATGTTCCTTTTCCTTGTTCAACTTTCTCAGTGGGCCCCCCGATGGACCTCGGTAGGTTTCTTGAATCTTGCATACATGAAATGTTATAAATGCATTCATACACAAATCAAGGAAAATGTTAGTCAAACCTTGCAAACTCATTGTTAGATCCATTCATTGATCATCAAAAGATCATAATATTCATATTTGGAGCCCATTTCAACCATAAACATTAATGCGTACTTAGGGGTTCCGACACTATAGGGTGGAAGGACGATGAATGGCAGGAAATAGATGGCAGATAGTAGACAACAGGCAAAGGGATGGCGACTCGGAAGGGAAATTCCCAAATGGCCATGAAGGGACGGAGTCCCAAAAATGGCCACGGAGGGACGGAGTCCCGAAAAATGGCCACGAAGGGATGAAATCTCAGAAGGCGGCCATGGAGGGGTGGAGACCTAGAAAATGGCCACAGAGGGACTGAGTCCTAAAAGCAAAGTTCTGAAACTTTACAAAACTTAGCAAATTTGAGATTTTTCAATTTTAGCACATGGGAAAAGGGGGAGAAAGAGTGCCAAGACATACTTCCTTAAGATTGGACTTATTTTTAAAAATTTAGAAGTTTAGAAGGGGAAAGTCAGAGGGTCGCTGCCCTTTTGAAATGGTAATGAGCAGACAGCGGCTTGGAAGGAAAGTTTTGGATGGCCACGAAGGGATGGTGACTCAGAAATGACCACAAAGGTACAGAGTCCTAGAAATGGCCATAGAGGGACGGAGTCCCAAAAAATAGCCATAGAGGGATAATAACCCAAAAGGAAATTTCTAGAAATGGCCATTGAGGGACAATGTCCTAGAAATAGCCACGGAGGGATGGAGTCCCAAAAATAGCCATGGAGGGATGGAGTCCTAGAAAATAGCCATAGAGGGATGGTGTCCCAAAAGGAAATTTTTGCAACTCCTAAAACTTAACAAAACCTTTGCAACTCAGTTAGTCACCAAAAAAGCATCCCAAATCCATAGGCAACTTTTCCCCAAAGTCAAAAATGAAGGAAAAAGAAAATCAAGCAATCAAGGACCAAGTTAGCAAGTACAAGGAAAAGAGTAGGAAAAGGAAGGGGGGACTTTGTTTCTCCCCATATTCAAATGCACCGGGTAAAATAAAGGGCATGGAGCAATGTTTATGGGACAATTTTCACTAATGGCATGCATTGATTTCTTTGTATGGTAGACCCAAGTTAGATGAGATGTGGAATCTCTCGCTCATTTGGATGCTTATTCAAGGCTCATATGGAGAAACTAAGTGCGAGTCTTGCCATGCAAGAGAAAGTTGGGTGTTAGTTGCTACTCAACAAAAAAACGAGTAGTGACCCATATGGTGTGATCTGTAGTTGCGGGTCCACGAGGCCTAGAGGACGTTGGGGCAACAAGCGAAGGGAAACTCGTAGGGGAACTTCCGGGGAAGGAAAAGACTTGGTGAAACTCAAGTAGGTAAATTTGGTCAGGGGAATTTGGTCATTTGAAGGAACATGACCAATTTATGCTCTAAGAAAGGGGCACACAAAATGATAAGGGAGCAAGTGGTTCTATCTAAGAGGAAAATATGTGTTCCTGCCCACAGCTGCACAAACACGCAATGCACCAACTACCAAGCGAATTAGCCAGGCACAACACACTATCTCATCAACACCCCCAAGCAACCTAGGTTAACACTGTTACACCAACCAAGCATGTAGCATACATTGCATCCCAAACCACTATACTAGCAAGCTTAGCACCTACCTAAGCAAATGTAAACGCAACAAACTTCCCCACAAAGGAGAAAGTACGAGAAACCCATGTATCAAAACCATGTCCAAAGTCGTTCACGACGGAGACTCCACCACACCCAACTCACACCACCACACACATACCACCCCACAAGATGACAACAGACACATCCCAAATGCAGAAACAAGTCCAAACACCAATAACGGCTGAAACAAAAGACGATCCAACGTCTGTACAACAACTCCCTTTAGAAGAAAATATTATCATAAGCTGATGAAGAAGCCACCCATGTTCAACCAAACTAGGAAGAAAGAATGCCCAACATGTATTCCCTTTGAAACCAAGGAGTCCCAAACCTTTGAACAAGACACAACTACAATCCATGGCAAACCCAACCAAGAAACATGACAAACTCATGAAGGAGACCTCATGAATATCAACAACATTCAAAGACAAAGCAAATGGCACAACAAATTTCAGGTTGAACCACATCAAAGAGGAGAGAAACTTCAAGGTGTCCAAAATCCTGTAGCATGAGACCCAATGAACAAGTTGTGACATAACCCATCAAACACCATCCCACAAAGCAAAGATCCAAAAACTATGATCATCCTGTTGAACAGAAGCCAACGGCCAAAGAGGCAAGATGGAGGAGGATGAAGCCCAACACCCTAGAATACTATAGACATGGTTCACACTCAATAGAGTGTGTGATGCAGTCAAAGGAACATTATCTTCTTTTGAAGAAAAATGTGAAAAGGAATACACACAAGATGAATGATCAATCATCCTGATAGCAACAATATCCCTAGTCTCCAAGTCCCTTATGTACACTTTATTTGGAGTGAACTCAACTATTTTACCTTGAGCCCCATGAGTAATTTGATAAATAGAAAGGAGATTAGTGGTCAAAGAAGGAACACAAAGTACAACATTGAATGTACCCTCCCCCATGTCAATAGAACCTTTCCCACTTAGCTTCATATATGTATTGTTACCCATCAATATATGAGGTGAATTACAAGGATCAAAATAAGAGAATATATCCATAGAAGATTCCATATGATGAGTTGACCCTGAATCAAGAAGCCATCTATGAGATTCAGGACTTGCAGAGGCCAAGAGTGCTTGTCCTTTCATTTTGTGTAGCCCAGATGTAGATTTTGTATCCTGTGACTAAGATGATGATGAGGGGGTTTTCGATTGTGATGTTGAAGAAGAATTAGAAGACACTGATGAGGGCAGTTGAATGCTATTCTTTTGAAGAAGGTGTGTGAGTTCATCAATCTTCTTCTTATAACATCTATGCTCATCATGTCCTAACCTTTTACAATATGCACATTTCAACTTCTTCTTTTTAGATGATTCCTCTTTAGAAGAGGGTGTAGACTTAGGAGTGCTATGTGAAGGAGAATATTTACCTTGCTCATTAGACTTAGGAGCCTTATTTTTCTTCTTACCTTTTCCACTTGAAGCCTTTGTATCCTTTGCAAAAATAGCATGAGATGTAGAAAAATTCAATGTGCCCATCTGAACCAACTTTTCTTGTTCCCTTGTGAATTGAGCTGGAAATTCATCAAGAGAAGGCATTTTGTATGCATTTCCAAGGGCATCCATTGTAGCATAGAATATAGAAATTAACACTGAATAATCAGGACCAAGCTTAGCAACAATAGAAAGTATCAATTGTTCATCCTCTTTAGTAACCCCGCAATTAGATAATTACAATCTTAGAGAATTGAGCTTAGAGAAGAAGTCTTGGATATTTTCAAAATTTGAAGGATTAAGACCCATTAGTTCATTCTCTAACTTAAATTTTCTCATCTTATCTGGCTTACCAAAGAGACTCTCTAAAGTAGTCCAAACTTGATTAGGATGTGTGCAAGATGCAACATGATATCTAAGATCTCGAGAAATGGACAAAAGAAGAGTACCAAGAGCTTCATCCCTTCTATCAAGCCATTTTCTTCTCTCTTTAGCTCCTGAGGGTTCTGGATCTTGACCAAATGTGATTCTTTGCAAATTAAATTTTAAAAATAATAACTAAATTGATTTCTCCATGCATGATAGTTATATGGAGTGAAAGATACAACTTTTGGAAAATCCATGATACAATCACATATTACAGGAGAGGAACAACAAATTCCCCCACAATACAAGAAATCAACCCTTTTGTTCCAAACAAAATTACACCTTTTTTTTGAAAATTTACAATAATGTATCCCAAACTATCAAATCAACTTTAAAATAAAAATTTGAAAATCTAGAAACAAATTTGCAAAAAGTGCATGAATAGAACTAAAGTACTCATCAATACCTTCCTAATGCCGCAAATTTGGAGAAAATCAAATTTTGAAGCAAAAAGATATGAGCTCAGAGGTAGAAAATGATGATTGAACTTCAACCTAGAAAAAATGGCACAAAATTGTAAAATCTAGGCAAAATATCTACACCACTGAAAATTTCAAACTTCTAGCTTTTTGACGATATTTCGTTTCTAAAAAAATGGCCTTCATTTGCAAAAGTTATGAGAAAATGAAAAAAAGGCCTATAAAAGGCACTTTGGGGGAAAACACAAATAATCAATGGGCTAAACAGGGGAAATTTTTTAGTGCCTAGGGGCTCAAATCTTGATCACCCATATGACCATACTAGCAACAAATGAAAAACAAGTACCACTAGCTTAACAATTCACAACGACCAAAGTAATGTGGTCAGCATTGAATATAGCTGAGTACAATGACACCTAGGGAAAGGACAGTATCTGCCACTGATGGGACTCAAATGACTACAATGATAGTACCAACAACTGGTATTAGAGGGTGGATAGGAGATTACAATGCCATCGTAATAGCACAATGCAATTTAAATGGCAGTCAAGTACCCTTGTGATTTGGTTGATAATTGGTACAACATAGTCAGAGGGAAAAATAATGATCCCATCAGCCTGTGACCATGGGAAACCATTGATTGATGCATGACGTCGAGATGGTTCTGATGATGAACCATGTAAGCCAACAAAACAAGGGTTCGAAGACTTACAATGTGACATGGGACTTTGACCACATATGATGGGTGTACGACGATCTGATAGATCTAATGCAGGATTGGATGTAGGGTATATCCCAAACAATATGCCAAACCAATAAATTTAAATCCGCTGAATTTTTGATAGAACCTTGAAAAAAAATATATATATATAGATATATCTTTTCCCAAACTATACAAAACATTGCATAGTATTTTTTTGTCCGATAGAATAAAAATATCATATATAGATATATCTTTTCCCAAACTATACAAAAAATTGCATAGAACTTTTTTTCCTGGTAGAATTTTATGTGTTTTTCTTCTTTCTAGTGTCCACTCTACCTTTGTAACTTATGGTTGTCCTATCTCCCATTTATTTTGTGTATTTCATTTAATTCACCCTTTAGAATTCTACCCTTCAACCTTAGTTATCTTCATTAATGATTTGACACCATATGGCTCATTTGGCCCTAATTATTCTTGATTGTTTGTATCTAGCACAAATTTCTATAGAATTATTTAGCATTGGGACTATATACACCCAAAAATTGGTCTGGAGAATATTAATTAAATATTGATTATTTAACTAATAAATTTTTATTCCTCTACTATATAAATAAATCAAATTTATTTACATAGTTCCTTTCCTCTTAATTCTTCTATTCTAAGTCACCTCTTTCATGATTTAATTAAAGTGAGCAAATCTAAATAATTTGTTTTATTTTAATTAACTTCCCTCTCACTTAATTCAAATTTTTAAATTTGAATTCCATCACATTTCTACATACTTTTCTCTAACTACCTTCCACCTCACCCTCCAACTCACCATGTGTCACATGAAAATGATTATTATTATTTTCTAAGTTGGATAATTATTCTCAACAATTTAACCACCTTGAGGACACATGGCTCCTTCATCCAAATGATTCCCCCTTACACTTGGCAAAACAGTTTTATTAAAGGGAACATTGGCCTTGTTTTCTCCATCATTTACACTCTTCTCCATTGGATTCTCCAAATTAAATCTTAATCACTCATGGCTGCCAACTCACCTAATGCCTTGGAAAAATCTATAAATTGAGCCCAATTTACAGCTTTTGCATAAGGAGCAATTGCATAAGGTCACTCTATAGAATCTTGATTTTTTAGAACTTCATTTGCATTCTCAGCTTAGTATTTAGGATTAGTTTGTCAATTTTGTTTGGATCATGGTTCCTTTAGGAATTTCATAGTTTAATTCATCATGTAGAATCAATCCTCATCTCATTTTCATTAGCATAGTTTTCATTATCTTTCACTTCATATCAATTTGTGCATATTGACTCATTTCACCATGTCAATTTATCATTTCATGCAGCTGAATTCATAAAATCATGTAGAAGTAGGTGCATAATCTGCATTATAAATGGATAGCCTACTCGTTTCTTAGATGATATCTTAGTGATTTGTGCAGGAACAAGATCTAAGAGCATGAATTACTTAGACATTTGAGAATAGAGGAAGATGACAAGCTTTTAGGAAATTCTCTTATTGAATTATATTCGATTAATTTGAATTTCCCTAATGTAATACTTTTCATCTAATTGTGTTTGTTTTGATATAATTCATGCATATTTTACACCACATAAATTGGCGCCCACCATGGGGCCTAACCCCTATTATTTCGTTACTTTTTAGAAATTGTGTTTTGTAGGCTCAGACGAGAATTTTTCTAGCGCAACCACATAATTCTCTACTGCTTATGAAAGATTCTCTGCCATTTTCACCTACTATTCTAGCCCTTCCAAGAAATTTTGTGGCATTTCAAAAAGTTTATGTGGTGCTTTGACCCCATTCTATGGTTCTTTTATCAATTTTTGTGGCACTTTCAATTTATTATGTGACGATTTTTCCTTTTTGGTGCTTTTGCTTTCTATTATGGCACTTTCAGCTATTTCTATAAATTTTCCCAAGAATAAAAACTAATGTGGGATTTTCTATTTTGCAAGTTACATAAAACACTGTCAAAGACCTTATTGACACTCAAGAATGCTTGTCAAAGAAAATTTAATGATAAACTACTGATGAATTTGATGCAGGGGATGGATTTTATATCTTTCCTTCTTGCTTAAAATTAGGAACATAGATTAATTAACAACGAAAGAACACCATGTTTGTTGCATGTTTGCAATGGTAGGCATATGCTCTCCCCTTAACTGGGTGATCAAAAAGCCAGACCCATTTCCTTTTCATTGTTTGTGGTGTGTTTTGAAGGGTAGGCATATTCTCTCCCCTTAACTAGGTGACCAAAAAGCCAAACCCATTCTTGTTAATTTGTGAGTGTGAGTAGGGTATACAGTGTGGGTTCTCTCTATATTCATGTAGAATAAAAATTGATCAAACTACATGTATATTCTCTCACTTTTGGTTATCCTAGAGGGCCTGCCTTGGGGAAAAGTACTCACCCAAGGGAATGACCCAACCGGAAACACGCTAAATCCAAGTTCATTTCCAATTGGGATATAAATGTGGGTATTAGAACAAAGGACAAGATCATGAGGATAGTCCTGATGAGAAGGGAAGCAATGGTCTCTTGCCATATGGATTATCCCCCACAAATGAAAAGTCCTTACTAGAACCCTTGTTATAGAATTGGCCAAATCCTTTATCTATTCTCAGTGTGAAGGCATCCACATTCTTGCAATCTTTAGTAGAGATGATCAGTCTGCCATGGGAGTTTCATGGAGGTTGGAAGCTTGGTTGACCTGAGAAGAGAGTGCAATGTAAGGAGGAGCCTGTGTGGCCAAGCTTCTAAATTCATCTAGTAAAGATAAGTGTATTTGGGGTAAAACCCATGTGGAATCCAAGAGAATATAGTCCATCATAGCCCTAGGGAATATACATTGTGCTTGATTATGCTTGTCAATTTTTTCTCAAAACAAACCTCAAATGAAACTTTACACACTAGAAAATTTGAAGAAACTCTGATTCAAAATACATCATCTGGAACAAACCATCTTTTGACTAAGAACCAAAAAAATTAAACAAACTAGAAATAGACTATTGCATACTCTATCTAGCACTTCTACTATTTTCTGTGGCACCTTCACTAATTTTTTCAGCTCATTCCCCCTCTGTTATAGTGCATCAGCCTTATTTACTAATGCATTCAAGCTTTTATGTGGCACATTTACCTTGTTCTATTGTGCATCCCATCTATTCTATGGTACATCCATGATATTTTGTGGTGCATTCGCCTCATTATATTGTGCATCCTTTCCATCCTGTGGCACATCTAAGTCATTTTGTGGTGCTTCTACCTTCTGTAACAGCGGCTCCACCAAAATCCCGAAACAAAAAGCTGAATAAAATTCCCATCCATCATTTTGCTACCAAAATTAAAACATCTTTCCTAGTTAGAGTCATTTTTACCTTTGACAAAAGTATAAACATGATTTTTATCCAATGACCTCATGAAAGATTAAAATTCAAAAACCAAAACCCATACCTCTTAGCTCAAAAGATCGTAAAAAACGTCTTTCCATGCTTTACAACTTTAGGGCCAGATTGCTCTTCATTTTTCATAGAAAAGCTTCCAAGAACAACCCTGGTTTGTATTCATTTTATTATTGCGAAAATCCAAGACTTTTCCAAAGATTCAAACATCTTGTCTAGAAAGGAAATTTCTCACCATTTCACAATTGAAACAAAAATTTCAAAATCTCCTCAAGTTGGGAATTATCCCCTAAAGTACAAAACTTCGTTAGAATTGACTTATCCAAGTGAAACATTTTGCCTAAACTTTGATCAAGCATCTAAAGGTGCTCATTCTCATCAACATATGAATTTGATCATCAAGTTGAGTTTCCCTATTAAGGTTTTTTTATCCTTCATCGTTGAAACAATACACTTTGTATCAAACTTTTTCACCTTGGTTACATCAATAGAATTCATCATTCTATTTGACCTAGGCATTTCCTTGGCACCCTCAAACAACAATCAAAATTTAGCAAACCTTAATCACTTGTATCCCCATTTTAACGAGGTCTCAGAAACAAAAACTTACGAACAAAGAACTCAAACCTTCCAATAATATGGTTGAACCAGAGGAAAACCCTTTTCATAAGATTTCTCAAAATGAAACAGATGAGATAATAGAAGACGAGATCAAACAAGCGAACCAACACCCAAAATTCCATAAATTCCTAGAAACAGTCTTTGCAAAGGACAAGGAGAAATACCTCCTTATGTTGGAAAATCAAGGGGATAAACTACCTAATGACTTTGATGTGGAAAAATTGAAGGCTATCCCAAAAAAAATCAAGATTGAGACACCTCCTACTGACCAAATGACTATTTTAACATACCAAATACAAAACCTTCAACAACAATTCCAAGATATGCAGGGAGGGACTACGAAAAGATATATGATACAAGATATTTGTCCCTACCCCTTTGATAGAAGGTTAAACATGATACCATTTCCTCCAAACTGTGACTTTCCAAAGTATGATAAATACAACAAAAAATTGGACCCTATAGACCACGTATGAGAATTTCGAACCATGAGTCTTGAATTTGCTCATGAGGACACATATTTAATGAGACTCTTTCCTCGTAGTTTAGGATGGAAATGTATGGAATGGTTCTCAAAGTTACAACTAGGCATAAAATATTTCCAAGAATTGGTCAACCAGTTTATCACACAATATTTGTACAACATGGCCCATGAGATCACTATGAAATATTTGTGTAACACCAAACAAAAGCAAGGGGAATCCTTTCTCATATTCCTACAAAGGTGGAGATGGTTTTTTTCTTGGTATGCGTGTCCTATTCCTAAATGGGAAAAGATGGAAATTTTTATTCATAATCTTAACAGTGAATTGAGCTATCAACTGCAATTACAATGCCCCCTAGTTTCAAGAAAATGATAGAAAACAATGTCAAGATTGAAGAAGCCCTAGTCACAAAAGGAGTATTGAAAATTCACAATGAAGGATCAAACAACCCTAACCAAGATAAACCTAAATTTTGGACAAGAAAAAAAAATTCCAATGAAGGTGTCATTGAAACACATAACACAAAATTGATCTTTAATATGTCAGGTACCACAACCAAAACTAATTAAAACAATAATCAAGGTACCAATCAAAATATCAACTCATCCAACAATCAAAATAGTAACAATCAAAGTAACACCCCATCAAATCCTTTACCATATCAAATGAAATCAAACTGCAAGAAATTTATGCCTTTGGGTCAATCATATGAATCTGCATTAAGAGAACTTCTTGAGAACAACCTCATAAATTTACCTGACATGCGAGGGTTTGAACCAAAGGTGAAATAGTCATGGTGGAATGATGCCTATTACTATGAATTTCATTGATGTAAAGGCCACTAAACAAATATTTTCATGCAATTGAAACATAAAATACAAGACTTGAAACACAGCAAAATCATACGAATAGAGGGACTCCAAATGAATGTGGATCATGAGGCATTTAAAAATCCTTTGCCAAATTATGAAAAAGGGGAGTCCTCTACAACAACAAAAAAAGGGAAAGAATGTGAACTATGTCCATGATATTGTCATAAATAATATTTTCCAAGTCTTAGACAAGGATCTGACCTATAGCATACTATTGGATCAACCATGGATCCATGAAATGCAGACGGTCCCTTCAACATATCACCAATGTCTAAAATTTCCTTGTGGTGGTTAGGAGATCACCATTTCTGTTGATTCAAATAGTCCTCAGTATTGCAATACACTGAAATCTATCCAAGATATCTTTGTGCCTCATAACAAAGAAGCTTCCACTCCCACTCCTTCCAATGATCAAAGCCCATCAAATTCTCCATCCAAACCATTGGTTGTTACCTCCAATCATGAAATTCAATCCAGTTCCACATCTAAATAGTCTGAGAAGAAAGAAGAAGCTACTTCATTCACATCCTCAAATCTTGAACCCCAATTGAATTCCTTGTCAAAAGAATTTGATGAAAAATTCCAAGTCAAAGACAAAGGTGTTGTTGAATACTTCTTTGAACGGTCCTTGTGTCTTTCACACTTTTCTTCTCCAAAGATCTATGGACAACCCTTTACATCAACAGAACAGACCCCACAACTAGTCACCAAATTTGATGGATGGTTCATAAAAGAAAGCACCAAGTTTGAGGAAATAGAAGACGATGATGTTATAAACTGGCTTTATAAAGATGGGGAAGAATCCCAAGCAGCAACTGCCACTATACAAACAACTCACTATGGAAAAGGTTTCACTATCTTGGAAAAGATAGGATATGAAGGGAAAGGCCCTGTGGGTAAAAGAAAAGAGGGAATTGTAGAATCAATTCAACCCATTTTAATCAATCCAAAAGATAAGACTAGACTGGGCTATAAAGAGGACACAAACAAAAAGGTGATTGAAAGAATCCAACAGTTACAAGCCAGCAAAGAGCATGAAACTGATTCCAATGAATATGAGTGGGATTCACTATCAAAAGAGTCTTGTCATGACAAGGATATTGATGTGGTACATAAATATGCACCCCTACTCGAAGAGGGACAAGGGTTAGGTTTGAGACCATTTGAATTTGGATCACAACACCTTGATGATTCTAGTGAAGATGATTCAACTCATAGTGAAATAGATAATTCAGAAGAGAGTTACCTTCTAGACCTCAATTTTTCTATTGGACTAATAGAAGACACCACTATTCAAACCCTTACCATTTCTGACCTTAACCCATTAGGTGACTGCTTACCCTTGGTACTATATAAGAGTGAATTTTCACCCCATGTGCAAATCCCATTTTTTCCTCTATCCACCTTAGAAAACCAAGTTTGGAGGCTTAATTCCACCTAATCCCACTACTTGCATCACACTTGGCGCCTGTTTTGAGCATCGGTGGAGGCATTTCTTTTGTGGAGACCCGTGCAGCATGTAGACATACATGCAGTGTGTAGACATCCGCACAACGTGCTTACGTCTTTGACAGATACTCAAGTTTGGAGCCTATAGAGGCATTATACTTCCCATTGGGGGTCAATTTGTAACACCCTCCTAGGTTGATCGACCTGAATATGGCCATTTTCCTTCTCATTCCTTCATATTCAATCCTTGAACTTGCATTTGGAGGGATGGAAGATCTCTTCACCACTTCTAGGCTTCATCCATAAGCTTCTTCAATCCTCTTCCAAGCATTGAGCTCACAATTTACACTTCATAACAGCAGCATCAACACTCCACTACGTTAGTAGAGCAAGTGTGGGAAAAAACACCATTGCAGCAAAGGCTTGAGTTCCTCTCATTTTCTCCCCCATTAGCCTTGAGTGCTCTTAGTGGAGGTGATAAGCTTTCACTCCTCTCCTCTACTACTTGGTTGAGCAGTATAAAACTATTTTTTAGTGCTTTAGTGCTCTTTACTTCATTTCTACTTCTCTATCTATCTGGATATCCATGGAGGTGGGAACACCAAAATGGGGTATGACTGAGGCAAGCCCTTATATAGCCCCAACATTCTCTTCCTCTTGTGTGTAGGTATTGAAGACACTCACGGGTTGGAAGCTTCATCACTCACACAGTTTTAAGTATCTCCTTCCTTTCTTCTCCTTATCTTTGTCAATTCTACTACTTTATCGCATTCTGTCCTTTTCTTACATTATGTCAGTTCTTAGTAATCCATTGGCTAGCATTCATTTAAGCATTTTTTGTTATAAACTTAGTCTCTAGTTCATACGAGATGCTAGCACGCCTTGGAGATGCCAACGTGTTGCACTATCATTCGCTTTCTGCGATGACATCCTTTGGTCGAGAGCTTGACAGTTTTTCCAAAGAATCTCTATGACCTACTCTTTTGGATTCTAGAACTCTCATTGCTATTCCATTGAGGTAATATAGGGCAGTTCGCCCCGTGAGGATGTCTGAGTGAAGAGAACTCGTGAGTAGCAAATCCCCCTATATCACATTTTGGTGAACCCAACATGAAGAACAGTGTTCTTCAAAAAACTAGGAATTTATTTACCCCTACTTGGTGGGGTCATAACCTTTGACTCGGTGCTCCGAACTCCAAACCGTTTGCACCATTAGAAAGGTCTCCTAGAGAACTTGTATAATCCATAAAATACAAGTTCCTTTGGCAATTGAATTTTAGGGACCGATGCAAGTTTCGACCTCAAATTTTTCTCAGAAGACCTCTAAAAATGTGATTTACTAGAACATAGAAAATACCAAAAAAATTGTAATGGATTTAATATCTTCTTTTGTTAGGTATATGCCTAGTTTTGTTCAAAATATTAATGGCATTCCATTTAATGCATGTGATGGTGACTTGGGTTTTCCTATGTCACTTGGTATCTTTGATCCTTCTCATGAGATTCCTCTTTCTTTGAAGGATATCTTATTGCAAGAAGATGAAATCATTGATGCCTTTCTTAATGTTACTCTACCTTCTTTTCATTCCAATACACTCTCTTTTGGAGATGATGCATTTGTGAATGATGAATCTACTCTCCATTCCAATGCACTCTCTTCTAGAGAGGATGCATTTGTGGATGATGAACCTTCTATTCCTTCCAGTGCACCCTCTTCTAGAGATATTGCATTGGTGAATGGTGAATCCCCTTCCACATCTAATTCTCCTTGGATTGATGTTGAGAATGTCTCTTTAAATAACTATTCCACATTTGATCCTATTTGGATTAATGTTCAGAATATGTATTCAAATAATTGTTCTACTAGTTATGATAGTTCTATAAATGTTATCTACATCTTTGCTACCCCTCAAAGGCCTAAGAGACTTGTTGTTTATGTGACTCCCGCTAGTCCTTATCCTAAAAGGATTTGTTCTATTGATGGTGTCTATTTGATGGTGGTTCTCCTGATCTTTCTATGGCTCCCTCTTATAGAGTGGTAGCCCATAGTTATGAGAATAGAATGAATAAACAAATAAGACTTCTTCAAGCACCTACACCTATGACTAGAGAACCTAGTGATTATGGTCTTGTTGAGCAACCTTGCATTACTCTGAATAAGACCTCACTATGGGACTTGCTCCACTTTGATTTGGTTTATCAAGGTATGCTTCAGGAAGCCTTGCAAAGGATCCTCTTGCCTTCTTTCATTAGGTTGATGGATGTTGATGCATTGATGGAATATATTTGTGTGGATTCACTGAATATTACGTTCTATCTACAAAATCTCCCAGGTTCGGAAGTACAAAAGCAAGAAGATCCTCTAATGATTATAGTCAGCATTAATAAAATTGGCATTAGACGTACTCTCATTCACGTCGATTCAATGCTCAATGTGTGTAGTATTGATTTATTGCCTAAGATTAATGTTGATCCATCTTCTCTTAATACTTCTTATGATGACATCTATGGGTTCGATAATGTTGTGTGACAAGCACTAGGTACAATAGTATTACCTTTGTAGCTGGGACCCATTACCATACCCACCCTTGTATATGTTATGTCAAAAAATTTACCCTATAACCTTCTTCTTGGTAGACCATGGATTAATGCTATGGGTGCAGTGCCGTCTACCTTGCATAAATCTCTTAAGTTCATTTATAACAACAAAGTAGTCATAGTTAAGGTTGGCCCTGATGCTATGCACTTATGTGAAATGGAAGTTGTTGGTCGAGCTTCGGTTGTGCCCACGCTTATTACTTTGGTGTCTTCTGTTGTGTTGATGTTTGCTCCAGCAATACCTAATACAAAGGGTACTCTAAGATAAACATCCCTCAAGAAGATCCTTCTGAAGCAAGGAGTCCTAAGTGTGCTCCTTCTACCTCTTCTCAAAGGAATGCATGTCTTGTTGACAATTGGGATTCTCTATACTTTACAAAATCCTTTTTTGAATAATATAAAGTTGACCTAATCCACTTAGACCTTCCAATAACATCATCCACACCCGCTATTGGAGATGGTTACTCTTTTGTATCACGAGGTAAGGTGAATGCAAATTGTAATGTTCTTGGTGTTGATCCTCCTTCTAAGGAAGATGATCACACTTTTGTTAAAAAAGGTTAAATTTGGTGATCCCATAGAAGAGTGTGGTCCCCCTTGTCAAAATAACACTCTCTATATAGAGATCCTTCTTCTTTTCCTTCTACCTTCATATCTTCTTCTTGCAATCAGTCAATTTTTTCTCCACAAGAGAAAGGGTTGCTTCCTGCTCATTCTTTATCTGAGCAAGAGTGTATTTTTTTGTGGCTTCTAAAAGCTTGCTTAATCACTCTTCTCCTCCTACACATAAGAAATCTCATAAACATGATAAAGAAAAAAATTCTTTCTGTACTTACCATCAAGTGCTTCGCCATTTCGCTAGTAATGTTTAAGGCCTTGAAGGATAAAATACAACTTCATGATTCAGGTGCAATCAAACTTTTGTTTGATTGATGCACCTTCCTTTACTTTGCATTACAAGTGATATCATGGTTTACCTCTATCCTATTCGAAGTATCTTGCATGGTTCTCCACCCCTATACATTGGGGGTAGTGATAAATCATTTTGGAGATGTGTGTCCTTCTTAAGGGCCCCTATCTTCGCTCTCTCTTTCAATTGAAGCATCCCTTGAGTGGATCCCTCTTCCTTTTGAAGGGTTCCTGAGGGACCTCTTTGAAATCCTTTCTTTCGAATGAATTATTTGCATCTAGCTTGGGGGTAGCCTGAGTAGATCTTACCTTTCAAACAATGCATCCCTTGAGTGGACCCCTCTTTTTTCACACCAGGTTCCCAAGGGACCCTTTTGAAAGTTTTTCGGTATGTGTGACTAGTTGCTTTAGACATGTTTTATCTTTTGGTAGACATGTCACCACTTTTAGATGCATCCTATATGCAGGTAGACATATCAACGCTTTTTGGCATGTTATATCTGAGGGTAGACATGTCACTGCTTCTTGACTCTGCAGAGCCCACTTCCTTGGGGTTTCTTTCATGTGAGAGTTCATGAAGGATACCTTCCTTACAGGTATGTGAGTCTGTAAGGTACTTTCATCCTTACTTGGTGGTATGGGTTCTCCTCCTTGAGTGAGGTTTTCTTTTATCACCTCTTTTGTGGTGCAGGTTCTACTCCTAAGCGGATTTTTCTTTCACCACTTCCTTTGTTCATTTCTATCCCTTCTCTTTTGTATATACCAGATTGAAGATATGAATCTTCTTCATCTTGAGTATATGCTCTTTCTCTCTTCATATTTGAATACTTTTGTGTATTATTTGGGGATGATGCAAAGTACAAAGACAACCTTTTACATCAAGGTCTCTTTACTTTTTAGATTTTTATGCTTTAACACTACTATCTATTGCAGTTTCTTCTTGTCTAATGTATTATCTGCTTCCTTGAAAGTTCAAGTATACATTTCTAACCTTAATATTTCTCGATCTACTTTACCAAGCACTCATCAGTGTTAGTACTCGCTAAAGTGAGGGGAAAATGTATAAGAGAAAATTTGCACCCCATGTGAAAATCCCCTTTTTTCCTTTATCCACCTTAGAAAACCAAGTTCAGAGGCTTAATTCCACCTAAGCCCACTGCTTGCATCACACTTGGCACATTTTTTGAGGATTGGTGGAGGTGTTTCTTTTGGGGACACCTACACATTATATAGACATTTGTGTGGCACGCCGATGTCCCTGACAGATTCTCACGTCTAGATCCTATAGAGGCGTTACACTTCCCATTGGGGGTCAATTTGTAATGCCCTCCTCAGCCGACCAACCCAAATATGGTTGTTTTCCTTCTCATTCCTTCATATTCAGTCCTTTAACTTGCATTTGGAGGGTTGGAAGATCTCTTCACCACTTCTAGGCTTCATCCATAAGCTTCTTCAATCCTCTTCCAAGCATTGAGCTCACACTTTACACTTCATAGCAGTAGCATCAACACTCCACCACGTCAATAGAGCAAGTGTGGAACAAAACACCATTGCAACAGAGGCCTGAGTTCCTCTCATTTTCTCCCCCATTAGCCTTGAGTGCTCTTGGTGGAGGTGGTAAGCTTTCACTCCTCTCCTCTATTACTTGGTTGAGTAGCATAACACTATTTTTTAGTGCTTTAGTGCTCTTTACTTCATTTCTACTTCTCTATCTATCTATTTGTCAATGGAGGTGGGAACACCAAAATGAGGTCTGACTAAGGCAAGCCCCTATACAGCCCCAACATTATCTTCCTCTTGTGTGCAGGTATTGAAGACACTCACGAGTTGGAAGCTTCATCATTCGCATGGTTGTAAGTATATCCTTCCTTTCTTCTCTTATCTTTTTCAATTCTGCTACTTTATCGCATTTTTTCCTTTTCTTACATTCTATTAATTCTTAGTAATCCATTGGCTAGCAGTTATTTAAGCATTTTTTGTGATAAACTTAGTCTTTGGTTCATACAAGATGCCAGCATGCCTCAAAGATGCTAGTGTGTCGTGTTGTCATTTGCTTCCTATGCTAACGTCCTTTAGTCAAGAGCTTGATAGTTTGTCCAGAGAATCTCTATGACCTGCTCTTTCAGATTTTAGAACTCTCACCATTGTTCCATTAATGTAATATAGGGTAGTTCGCCCCATGAGGGTCTCTAAGTGAAGAGAACTTGTGAGTAGTGAACCCCCCATGTCACAGGTACATCCTAAGATTATAGAGTGGGACCTATTCGAGCCATTTGAGATCCCTACACTTTCAAATGATGACACCATCATCAATTTCCTTTATGCCAATGATCCCAAAATAGACTCCACCAATGAACATTGTAACAAGGCTTCCACATAAGGGAGTATCAAATCTTCTAGCTACAAAATAAATAATATAGGAAATAGATCTGATATTGAAAACCATTCAATGGCAGTCCCAGATCTAGAAAAAGTAAAAATAAAGAGCACATCAAATGGAAAAAACCTCCCTAAGGCGTCAAACGATGGAAGATTTGATACTCCCATAGAACACTTTCAGGAAAGATCCAAATTCTTTATTGAACCCACACATTCTGTGAACATCGACAATGAAGAATATCCATCTAGCAGCATCTTTGACAAAACAAGAAAAGTTGAGCTTTCTCAATTTTTTCACAGAAAAACAAATAAAATTTTCTTGGTCATATATGAGCATGCCAAGAATTGATCCGAAACTCATCATGCATCATCTATCATTACCTCCAGGAGTGAAACTAGTCAAACAAAAGTTGAGAAAAATGCACCCCCATATTGCACTATTAGTAAAGGTAGAGTTGAAGAAATTGTTAGATGTAGGATTCTTCAAACCTATTGATTATGCTCAGTGGATATCCAATACATTACCATTTTCAAAGCCTAACAACAACATTCATATCTACACTAATTTTTGAGACCTTAACAAAGCTTGTCCTAAAAATGATTTCACTTTACCCAATATAGACATCACAGTAGACTTGACGGCAGGGCATGGCATGCTATCACTAATGGATGGCTTTTCTAGATATAATCAAATCAAAATAGCTCTGAAAGATCAGGATAAAACAACTTTTACTTTTCCATGGGGAACCTTTTGCTAGAACATCATGTCGTTCGACTTAAAGAATGTAGGCGCTACATACCAACATGCAATGAAAAAAATCTTTCATGACATGATGCATACTTTTATGGAAGATTATGTGGATTATTTATTAGCCAAATCATATACTAGGGAGGGACATCTGGAGATCCTAGATAAAATTTTCACTAGATTGGAAAAATTCAATGTGTGGATAAATCCCAAGAAATGTGGGTTTGGGGTAACTCCATCTAAGCTCCTGGGGTACATAGTTTCAGAAAAAGGGATTGAAGTGGATCTAGCCAAAGTCCAAGCTATTATGGAAATTCCACCACCAAAGAACATTAGTCAACTCCATTATCTGCAAGGGAGGTTTCAATCGATTCTTAATTCATTTCACATCTCGTGGACAAAACTCACCCCTTCACTCATCTATTGCATAAAAATGTTTTATTCCAATGGGACAAAAACTATGAACGAGCCTTTAATTAGTTAAAAAAATATTTGAAGAATCTTCCTGTCTTAGTACCACCAATAGAAGGGAAGCCACTACTATTGTATATTTCCACAATAGAGGCATCATTGGGAGCTCTATTAGCACAACAAGATCCAATAGGAAAAGAAGAATCAATCTACTATATCAACAGGACCTTGAATGGCTACGAGATCAACTATATCTCGATCGAAAAGTATTTTCTAGTAGTAGTATTCACTACCCAATAGTTATGACACTACATGCTAACTCACACCATCAATTTGATAGCTAAAATAGATCCTCTCAAATATCTCCTTAGTAAAGCTAACCTAATAAGGAGATTGGCTAACTGGGTCATGATACTTAGTGAATTTGATATCCAATATGTAGACAGGAAAGCCATAAAAGGACAAGTGATTGTTGACCAGTTAGCAGAGGCACCATTACTATATAATAATCCTTTACACATTGAATTTCTAGATGTCGATGTTCTTGTTGTGGCTGCGAAATAGTGGACACTATACTTTTATGGATCACATACTCAACATGGATTAGGAGCCAGAATCTTATTTTTCACTCCATAAAGACATACCATACCAAAATCATACAAACTGATGTTCCCTTGTACCACCAACATGGCGGAGCATGAAGCATTAATCATTGGCATCAAAAAAATGGTAGAATGGAAGTTCCTAGAATTGCAAGTGTATGAAGATTCTCAATTATTCATTAATCAAGTCAATGATGATTATCAAACATGAGATGACAAATTGATGTCTTACAAAAGAATTCTAGATGATTTCAAGAAATAATTTTTGGGTATCAAATTTGAATAGATTTCAAGAGTGGACAATAAATTCATGGCTACTATTGCTTCCTTGTTACAAATTCCAAAGAAAAGAAGCCATTACAAGTTCTTGGTGGAACAATTGTTTTCCCTTGCTTATGACAATACTAAATCTCATGTCATTTGTCATCTGTCTAATACCAATACGTCAATCTATAGTGAGATTTATACCTACCTGAAGGATGACACTTTTCCACCTAACCTGTCACAAAACCAAAAACGTAATCTCATTCATCGAGCCACCTAACATACACTTGTAGCAAATGTACTACACCGAAGAGGTCTTGACGGAACTCTCTTACGATGTATGGAACACGATGAGTCTAAAAAGGCTTTACGAGAAGTCCATGAGGGTGTTTGTGGAACACATTCGAGTGGTCTAACCCTCGACAAGAAACTCCTTCGTTTGGGATATTATTGGCCAACTATGGAAAAGGAATCTTTCTAGTTTGTGAAGAAGTGTTAGAAGTGTCAGATTCATAGCAACCTCATCCATGCACCGGCTCAAGAACTTCAACCTTTTGCATCCACATGGCCATTTTGTCAATGGGGATTGGATCTTGTTGGTAAGATTCATCCATCTTCATCAAATGGACACAAGTTTATCATCACAGCTACCAAATACTTCATGAAGTGGATTGAAGTCATTCCCCTAATCAATATCATAGGGAATCAAATATCATCATTCATACTCAACTACATCATCTATCAATATGGCATTCCACAATCCATTGTCACTAACAATAGGAGACTATTCAAAAATCAATATATGCAATAATTGTGTGAGAAGTTTAAAATCCAACATCACTTCTCTACACCATATTATCCTCAGGGAAATGGTCAGGCAGAGGCTTCCAACAAAACCATCTTAAAGATTTTGAAGAAACCATCAATGATGCAAGACATGATTGGCACATCCAATTGAATCTTGCTTTGTGGGCATACCACACCAATATCCGTACACCAACAAGAGCTACACCATATGCTTTGGTATATGGGTTTGAGGCAATTGTACCTATTGAAGTTGAATTACCATCACTTCGAGTTTCATTAAAAGAAATCATCCATAATGAAGACTACAGAATCTCAAGATTACAAGAACTATAATTGTTAGATGAGCGGTGCCAACATGTAGTAAATCATCTAAAGGCCTACCAACAATGCATGTCTAGAAGTTACAACCATAAGGTTAAGCCCAGAATGTTTCAAGTTGGTGACTTAGTGTTGAAGGAAAACCCACACAATTAGTAAGATAGAGAGAAGAAAGGAAAATTTAAACCAAATTGGTTAGGAACCTTCGTCATTGTGTTAGTTTATGGTTTAGGAGCCTATCAGCTATCTATGCCAAAAGGGGACCTATTTAAAGAGCCAATGAGCAGTATTCATCTTAATAAATTCTACACATAAGTCAGTTGCAACATCAGAAAAAGTTCTGAAGAAATCCAAAAACATTAGAAAAAGTCCTGAAAGAATCCAAAAACATTAGAAAAAGTCCTGAAAGAATCCAAAAACAACAGAAAATGTCATGAAAAATATAAAAAAATCAAAAAAGTAGAAAAATACAAAAAACAAAAAAATCAAAAAGCAGAAAAATACAAAAAAAAGAAAAAAAGAAAAAAAAAATTTAAAAACCATAAAATCTAGAAAAATGCAATAAGAGCAATTAGTGAAAACCTGGAAAATAGGCACTAGTTGTGACAGGCTGGATTCGTCTTCTATAAGAATGTATGTTGACTTTTGGCTAGGTACCATTAACCTCCATATTCTTCATTTGAGCTACATATGCAAAACCTGTGTGGCTAGTTATGTCTCACCTTGAATTTTGACCATTGTACATATCCATAATAAACTGGTTTGTGTCCACTGGGGGCAAAACCCTGAACTCACTGGGGGAAAATGAACTTTGGGCTTGAACCAATAGGAAAACAACAATGGAAAAACACAATGAAAACAATGATCACAATGCATCCAAAATGGAATAATCAATCCCCATTGGAAATTAATTGAACATCCTTGTCACGTTGGAAAATCCATAAAAAGGTCAAAAAGCCAAAAAATCCAAAAATAGTTACCTTGTCGAATTGCATTGTCTCAATTTGTTATAATTAAGTGTTTGTTCATATTTTGGTCCTGTAAATCAGTTGAGTCAGTCGAACTACATGGTCTCTACATGTATAACGTAGGCAAGGCTTATCTTTGATCAACCCCGGGACCCCTAGGATAGGTCTTTAGATTAGGTCCTTGGTCGAAATCTCAGAAAAAACCTAAAAAGTAGAAAAAATGAAAACCCCAAAAATAGCATAAAATCAAGGTTACAAGGATGATGCTATTTTGAATCATGGTTATACCACTTTTACACAAATTTTCAAATTGTTTGCATTATGATTGATGTTATCATTTCTTAAGAGCCATTCAAGGATGCCAAAGAACTAGAAAGGCTATGATTGAGAATGGTATTTTCTTTGTGTGTTGTTCATGAGTTAATCATTATTACTATGAGAATCGTCATGAGATGTGCTCTACAAAGTATCATTGATGACATTACAGATTCACATAGGAAAATGGTCAACTCTTGTCTATTTACGCAAGAAATGCTCAGGTCATCTTGGTCTAAATATACCTAGATTCTTGTGTTAAATTGCACTATCAAACGTCATGGAAGCAATACTCAAGTCATCATGGCCTAATTATACCATTGATTTTTGTACTCACTTTCAACATTTTGAAAGCTCAATAATGATAATAATCACAAGAAATCACTGGGATGTCATCACTACATCATTAGAATTACATATCTAGATTGCATTCATATTAGTTGTTGTAATGGTATTTTTTAGATTTTTCCAAGGCTGATGTTATGTCTATCATTAATGTAGCAAATAAAAGCTTTGCACAATAGACACACCAGAATCAAGATTAGAAGCACACATTCAATACAAAACTAAATCTAAAATGCAAATTCATACGTTAAGCAACAAAGAACATGGGAAAGTAAAAACGTAATTAAAACTGAAACAATATCACCAATTCCAAACGTATTTCCATGAATTATCTCGATTGCCCTTCTCCATTTTGCTTGTGTAGTATAATTGCCCTCAGATTTTCAAGTTCGTGCAAGTATAGCCTAAGGTAGTGATTAGCAAAATATCGAAGATTCAAGACAAAAGTGCTCTCCAAAGTTACAAAATTCGCGAGAGAGATTGAAATGAAGAATGACAAATCAATTTATAGAAAATTGATTATTCGAACGACAGGCCAAGATTGAAAGATTAACGGACGGTTGAGATTGACTGATTGGACATGCATTCAGATAACTGACAGTGATGACATGAGTGATTCGAATTAGAAATAGAATTAAGGATTAAATAAATGATTTAATCTTCAGTTCGGCATTCGAAAACATTAGAAATATCTTTGCATGACAAAGATAAAGATTGATTAAAGCAACTCTCTGTTCGAATGCACGCACAACACTTAATTAATTAAATAAGAATATTTAATTAATCCGCATGTACACGCAATTGAGTTAGAAGTGGATGATTGCATGATTAGACAAAGAGATTACTCGAAGACGCCACTCAGACATTAAATCAATAGTTAACTGAACGATTAAAATAGATGTCGAGTTGAGTAAAAGTGAATACTTAGATAACTCACATAATTATCTAAAATATAGAAGAATGTGTTAAAATAGACTTAATGAATTAAATAATTCATTTAATTCAAGAGACTCAATATTCGAAGGATAATTAAATAAATAAGATTTATTTAATTAAGTGACGAAGATTTTAAATGAATAATTAAATAAATAATTTATTTATTTAATTATAGTTGAAATATGATAAAGAATAAATTAAATAATGATTTATTTTAATTTGACAACGGATAAGGTTAATTAGTAAGATAATTAAATAACAAGCGTTTATTTAATTAATCAGATAGAATAAAGAAAAGTGAATTAATTAAAAATTGAGATTATTTAATTAATAGAAGAAATAATAGAAGATGAATTAATGTTAAGATGAATAATTAAATAATTGACATTATTTAATCATGACCATGAATAATTAATTATGAAGAATATAGAAGCCCTTGGCCCTAGACCAAATTTAGGTGTCTATCATTAATAGATTGAGTACATTTAATATCACCAAAAAATACATCATTTAGAAGCATAAACATTAGAATGCCATTCATATTATTATCATATTGCTTAGGCATCCATTTAGTTATTAAGATCATATAGGTGCATCATAGAAATCTAAACATAAGTAAAATAACATATTTCATTCATTTAAGTCATCCATAATATATATATGCATCATGAAAAATCAGACAAAAATAAATGCATTATGAAAATCATTTCATCCACATACATTTAGACACATACACATGTAAATCATGACATCCATCACATACATGCAACAGATCATAACATTTGCATCAGAAAATACAAAGAACATAAGTTATCCTGCATATCATATATCAATAGGAACATGTTAATCCATTGTTAGAATCATCAATCTTTGCATTAACATTATTTCTCCATCCATCACGTCACATATTTGCATTAGAATCATCCAAAAGCAATAGCACATGGACATTTTCATAAAATGATACAAAAAAAAACATAACAGGTGTTGCATCCATAATACCATCATCATAAAACATCACATGGCATACGTAATAGGAAATTAAATGCATACATCATAAGTCAACACATAGAACACATAGGATCATCAACATCATCACTACATATATATCTCAAAATATATCAAATGTACAAGGATATTAAAATGATCAGAATATATCATCATCAAAAATGGTGTCCACATAATCAAGTATCAGAGTGTACATCACAATACATCAAATATCAAAAACTAGGTGGTACTGACCCCTGAGGCTACTAGCATCGTTGGACATGCACCTCCCCTTGCTATAATTGAGGGACCTGTACTTGGATCCCTTTGATCCCCTAGAAATGGCTATGTCACCCACATACTCACCATCTAGGATTGTGATTTTCTGATCCAAGATCTACTGAAACTCTTTCACCTCTCAGGAGGAACCAACTCATGATAATGGTCCTTCTAAAACTAAGCCTCCTGAGAAGTGTGACAGATCTCCCTAAAATAATCAGTAGCTCTCAACGTCATGGAAGCCTACTGCAATATCTCTATAAGGGCCTTTACCTACTCGTCTTGTCATCTTAGAGCATCTCTCTATGTAGTCAATGTTGTAACATGTCCTTGTGCCTATCCCTAACCCTATAGATTTATCAACTGTTGCCGAACATCATCTCTCTTGACTATCAAAGTCTGAATCTGACCCTATGTCTATAAGAGTTGTGCCTACACCTGGGTCAATAGCTAGGTTTGTGTCTACAACTACCCCTATAACTTTTTAAGTTGTCCCTAAACAATCTGGACCTGTGTGTGTAAGGAACTGATCTAGGCCTACTACTGCTAGGAAGGTAGGCATATCTGCACACACTATTGTGTCGATGCCACCAAGGACCACCTCCTGTGAGGCACATGGATTTCAAAGATGGGATGTGCTTTGCCTCCTCCATCTCCTCCACCTCCTCCCCTGTCATCCCCTCCATCACCATCATCATCCCCTCTCCCTCCTCCTCATCCCTGCCATCTCTACCTCATCTCCATCTAGCTGGTCTATCCTCGTCATCCTCAAACGGCGGCATGGGATCGTCAAGCCTTGAAATCCTCATAAATGGATGTTGACCACAATATGTTGCATACTCATCACTCCTATAACCCTCAACTATCTCTGGATGATAGTCCCAGAGCACCAGTTTTAAATGCAAGAACTCCTCACACATAGCATCATAGGACAACATTGGTCCCCACTCTGTGACGTCCTTCTCCCTACGAGCATATAGGGTTTTCCCTATGGCATCCCTTGTACCTGAGCATACTATCTTAGTACCTTTAGTAACAAAAATATTCCAATGATGTATGGAGTCCACCCAATAAGATATCTAGCTGTCATAAAATAGGGAACCTCCGGATGGTCCTCTTCCCACTACTTTCAATCCACATATGGCTGCTAGATGATTGCATCCAAATCGTCGAGAACTCGTCACCAATACTCTAGTTTTCCCAGCTTATGTTGGACAACTACACCGGCATAGCAATAAATAAATGGTCTCCCGAATGATCAAAATCTGTCAGTCTCAAGCCATTTAACCGCAATGTGCTCCCAAGCCCAAATTTGGAGCAATGTGACTCCAGTAGACAAGCTATCCCCTCTAAGGTAGATGACTTGGTGCAAATCATGATACAGGTGAGCAAGCATGCATTACTCCCAAGCAAAATAGGTCTCGAACTAAACCATCTACTCTAGTGTGCACCCCCATCCAACAGAAAACCCCTTTTCCCTCTTGTCGGGACATAAAAAGCCACTGAAAAATCTCGCAAGAATGGATGGCAAAGGAACACCACTCGAAAATATCTCCAACCATGGCATCTAGCATCCAACAATCTGATCATCATGAAAAAGTTAGTGTAGCACATTTTTCCCTCCCTACTCAATAGAATCATAAGTGATGATCTCACCACCCATGAGAATCTGAAAAATCCTATACACATCCTTCAATGTGACAATCATCTCTCGAGTGGGCAGATGGAAAGTGTTGTGGTTGCTATGCCACCTCTCTACTAGTGTTGTCAGCAATCCTTGATTAATCCTAACCCAAGGCATATCAATCAACGAGAACAAACCACATCTCTCAATATATCTCTCTTAGAATGAGATCATTGTGGAATCATCTCCCACGTCAGCAGAAATTGCTCTCAAGACTGAAGATTATCTAAATTTGTCTCCTATCATTTTGAAAACATCACAAATTAGAATATCAAATCAAAATCAACAAACCAATCAAACATCAAAATAAATCACGCTATCAGTCCTAATGAGATTTTCATCAAATCTCACCAACATTTTTTTTGACTCTCGCCTATCATGAGATCAAGACGACATCATCATTAGTGCATCTCACCTATCTTGAGGTCACTACATCATCTATCCTATCACCAAAAACCTAATCAATAGCTGAAAGTGATTAAACGTCAAAATTCAAGGAGAAAATAACAAGCATCTTCATTTTGTCTTGGAAGCAACAAAATAGACCATGGAGGTGCCATTTCAAGTGAACGCGCCATTTTGTGGCTTGGAGGTTCCATTTCTAGCAAAAGCACCAAAATAGGTCGTAGAGGCACCATTTCAGCTAAAAACACTAGAGAAATCTACCAAAGTGTCAGGGAAAACAGAAAAAGCACCATTTTAGGTAGAAGCGCCAGCAAATCCCACCAAAGCGCTAGAATAGGTCGCAAAAGTACCAAAACTCTAAAACTTGACCCTTGCGGCTTGGAAGCACCATTTCGGACCTCCTAGGCACCAAAATAGACTTTCGAGGCACCAAAACCTTTAGAAAAAGTGCCAAAACTCCTAGTATATGCACCACAAAAAACTTCATAAGTGCTAAAATATTTTACAATTTAAAAATCCAAATTGAAAATTTTGAAAAAATTCATTTCCAAATCACAGGGGACGTTTTGAAATCTTATCGGAGGTCCATATCCCACAAGTTGATTGTGCCATCAAACCTGCTCGAACCGATGTGTATGCATAGGGATCACCATCTTGCTCAAAAGCTCACAAATGCTCTCTCACCTCAAACAATTTTCAAAATGAAATTAGCACAAATGAACTTTTAAACTTTTAACTCTTAATAAGGGTAACTAAAGGGGTTATTTTTGGTAGCATTATTCTAATTTCTTTGAGAGGCAATTAATTGGAACAGCTCAGATTATTTCATATCAAGAGATAAATCGACACACTATTATCTAATCAGAATTTTGTCATCATCATCATCATCATCAAAAATCCTTTATCATCACAAATTCCTCGATTTATCTCCCAAGGGGGCATACAGTCGTAAATCCTCTGAAAACAATGTCTGGGGCATCATTAAAATTTTGAGCAGCACTGGTAAATTTTTCTTTGAAGTAATGCATAAACACATCACTTCAAAGAGGGTAAAAAATGTATACACCCAAAAATTGGTCTAGAGAATATTAATTAAATATTGATTATTTAATTAATAAATTTTTATTCCTCTACTATATAAATAAATCAAATTGATTTACATAGTTCCTTTCCTCTTAATTCTTCTATTCCAATTCACCTCTTTCACGATTTAATTAAAATGAGAAAATCTAAATAATTTGTTTTATTTTAATTAACTTCCCTCTCACTTAATTCAAATTTTTAAATTTGAATTCCATCACATTTCTACATACTTTTCTCTAACTACCTTCCACCTCACCCTCCAACTCACCATGTGTCACATGAAAATGATTATTATTATTTTCTAAGTTGGATAATTATTCTCAACAATTTAACCACCTTGAGGACACATGGCTCCTTCATCCAAATGATTCCCCCTTACACTTGGCAAAATAGTTTTATTAAAGGGAACATTGGCCTTGTTTTCTCCATCATTTACACTCTTCTCCATTGGATTCTCCAAATTAAATCTTAATCACTCATGGCTGCCAACTCACCCAATGCCTTGGAAAAATCTATAAATTGAGCCCAATTTACAGCTTTTGCATAAGGAGCAATTGCATAAGGCCACTCTGCAAAATTTTACTTGAGTTTTTAGAACTTCAGTTGCATTCTTAACTTAGTATTTAGGATTAGTTTGTCAATTTTGTTTGGATCATGGCTCCTTTAGACATTTCATAGTTTAATTCATCATGTAGAATCAATCCTCATCTCATTTTCATTAGCATAGTTTGCATTATCTTTCACTTCATATCATTTTGTGCATATTGACTCATTTCACCATGTCAATTTATCATTTCATGCAGCTGAATTCATTAAATAATGTAGAAGTAGGTGCATAATCTGCAGTATAAATGGATAGGCTACTCATTTCTTAGATGACATCTTAGTGGTTTGTGCAAGAACAAGACTTGAGAGCATGAATTACTTAGACATTTGAGAATAGAGGAAGATTACAAGTTTTTAGGAAATTCTGTTATTGAATTATATTTGATTAATTTGAATTTCCCTAATGTAATACTTTTCATCTAAGTGTGTTTGTTTTGATATAATTCCTACATATTTTACACCACACAGGAACAACCAAATATGTCATGTGTATTATCACCATAAAAATCCTACACTCATTAGCACAATGTCCTATTTTCCTACAAGTATAGCATGATAGTCTTTGGTTCCTTCCTCTACAACCTCCCCTACCACCTTCTTTTGTATAGTATTTATGATATTTTCTTAAGATCTTGTGTCTTAACTCTATGGTGCTAGATGATTAATATAGTTAGCTTTCCTAGACTTAGACTACCATTATGGTACCTAGTAACATGGTACATGATGTTGGGTCCCAAAACTGTTGCTTCACTTTCCAATATACAATCTCACTCACAAGGCCAAGGTTGTCATCAAGTGAGTAAAATTGGTTCATAAAAAAAAAATGAAAAAATTAAGTTTAACTTTATGAGAGTGGGTTTTCTCTCTTATGCTTTGATCTTAGCTTAAAATCATGAGGGTATTCCTTTAGGTTAGGGTATAAAATGAAAAAATGAAACTAGCAGTTGAACCCAAATGGTTGATTCAACCCAAAAAAAAATCACTATCTTGAGAGCAACTAGCTACCTAACTAATTATATATGGTTGATTCAGCATGATTACACTAAGTACAAGGTGGGATTAGGATACATTATTCTCATAAATTGATAAATATTGTTCCCTATATACAATGATATCATGAATTGTGTAGGAAAAGACTAACCTTACATATTGATTTAATCATTTGTTTGTAAATAATGATTGGTTGAGATAAAATATCCCAAACCAATACATATTTATGGGTAATTGAGTCAAGTTGGAAGAAAGAGAAAATACAAAAGAAAAATACTAAACCATCTATTTGAGCATAACAATGCATCAAATGAGAGCATTAAAAATAAAGCATGCTTATTTATGCCAAATCAAACTACACATTCATATGTAATCATTGAATGATCATTACAATGTTGTAATTGTATTAAAATGATGTCACATACTCAAACAAATAAATTACATTAAAAAAACTAAATTTTTTGAGGGGTGCCTCTATAATATTTTTAAATATCCTAAATATGTACATATAATCCTAGAGATGTTACATTTGTAATACACCTACTAATATGGCATCTTAATATATTTGAGAACTTCACAATACTCCTACAAATGACTTTCAATAATTGAAACCTTGGAAAAAGTGACACTTTTTCTTTGAGACAATCGTTCCCCCTTAAATGAGTCGAAGAACACAAAAATATACCCTTGGGTTGAAACCCTATTCCATGTGACAAGTGTTCCCCCTTAAATGAGTTCGAGAACACAAAAATATATCCTTGGATTGAAACCCTATTCCATGACACTGTAGTGCCTATAAAATTCATGGTTTGGGATTAATCATACCCAAAATGTGTGCTTCAAATTTGGAATACATATACATTAATCTATGGTAGGTGGGGGGCATCAAAAATCATTTTGGGTAGCTAGGAGAGCTACCACATTCATGGCAGATAGGTGAGGAGTAAACACAACACCACTCTAGTTGGTACTAGAAATGATTTAAAAATTCCACCTTGAACACATTGTGTTCTTTTACTTTCATAATCCTTTTTCTTTTGATCTCCTACAAGTATGAAGGTCAAAATATAATCTTTGATAAATGTTACAATCCTTCCATAAGCCTTCTCTCTTCATATCAACATTATATGGCACATTCCAAAGCTAAGAGGTAGTAGCATTTAAATATTTATACCCCTGATGAAATAAGGGTTTTTATTTTACACACTTGTATAGGTTCTTGGAGTGTTAATCAATATAATGAAGCATAGGTATTGCGATCATGTTATCTCCAAAAAATAATAGCTATACACCTCCCATGGGCTCTATATGCATGCATATCAAATAATCAGGCAATCATGTACATGCATACCATGAGAATGAAGAAAACAAGTAAATTCATCCTTGATATTATAAGAAAATAATAAAATACCTTCACCATTGGGTAATTGTGTTGCAAAATGGTCAGCGCTCCCCTCGAGATCCATGACATGGACTAATTTCCTTTTGTGGATCCATTAACTCTAGTGGTTGTATCGAGAATTAGCAGGTCATCCTTTTGGTGCAACAACAACTGTGGGGAAAACAATTGGTATCAAATCCAAAGGTGTCGGGTTTAAATCCCCTTGGCTTGCATTAAGGGGGATATTGTTGGAAAATTGTCAGCACTCCCCTTCAGATTTGTGGCATGGACTAACTACCTCCTATGGATTCATTAGCTCTAGTGGTTGTATCATGCATTAATAGATTGACCTTTTAGTGCAACAAAAACTATGGGGCCAACAAATTTTTCCCTACCATACCTATCCACTAGGGATGAGGGATGTAAAAACCTCAAAGTCTGAAAAATAACATATTCATAATTTGGTGATCAAAAACTACATCAAGGGTCGAGGGAAACCAAATGCCTTCCAAGGAACATCAAAATCATCATTTTTGAGACCATTCAAATTATTGATCCATAATTGAACAACCTACCATGGGATGTGGGAAAAGAGATACATCAAATAGTTTGGAAGGATGACAATTTCAATAGAGGAAATTTAGACCCTCAAGGTATCAATATTGGAAGGGAAAGGATGAATGAATGGGAAATTATGAAATTTCAAAAGAAATAGAGGAATTTTGAAGTGGACTAAGGGAAATGTCATGGTATCATAATTTCAAGGAATGCAAGTCTAGGATGACAAGTTCATTGGGGATGGAGGGATCCAAAACTTTGAAAGATAGATAAATATTGGGTGAATTTCAAAATAATTTAGTGAAGTTTCAAACTATCAATGGTTGATGGAATGAGGTTCTAAAGTAGGGGAAAGTCAAAATTATAACCTTGATAAGATACCTAGAGAAATCAATAGATTATCTAAATGTCAGGGGGCAAGAGAAACTTATAGCACATGCCAAGGATTAGAGCGTTAAGAATTGGAGAGTGATAGGGAGACACGAATCAAGTGCTAAATGGATGAGGAATTCCAAAATTTTGAAAAATACAAAGGATTGAGGCTTTTAATATATTTTTGTACTTTAGGGCTTGGGAATTCTAAATGAATGGTATTGGGGAATGTGGAACTTTGAACATCTAATAAAACACACTTTGGAAAAAATTAACCTTTGGGCTTCAAGCATTAGGGATGTTTCAATCAGGTCCAAATAAAAGGGAAATCTCAACAATCTAAAAGGCTAAAAACTTTGAAAGTTAACTAAGAATAGGAAAAAATTGCAAGTTAAATATTTGGACATGGAAGAGGAGCTATCAAACAGAAAAGATAGCAGGGTTGAAGAGAATTCTGAGGGTGTAGATGAGGAGCTTGCTAGAGGCCCCAACTCCATTCCTAACATGGGAAAAGTTTAGATGGAGGTTTCAGCCTCACAATCTTTGGAACCACTAGATGTTGAGCATGTTGATATCGGCAAAACTATGGTTGGAGGGGAGGAGCTTTGTGTGCTAAAGGAAAGATTGGATAAATTAGAAAAAAAATTATGTGGTTTGACCCGATTCACGGTTAAGTTGGTCCACTATGTCACCAGTACTCTGTCAGCAATTATGAAGGATGAGATAGACATGAAAAAGGCTGAAAACCATTAGGAACAAGTCAGAGATGATGTTGTCAATCTCCTGTCAAAGAACTAGGAAGATTCCAGTTAGTCTATTGTTGGTATGTTGTTAGTCCATCTATTGTTAGTCCATTGTGTTTTTTTTTTCTTTGTGCTTTTTGATGCTTTTTTGGTCTTGAACTCTATTGGCCCTTGTGGCTCCTTGTGAAGGGTACAACACCCTATAAATGTTGCTTACCTAATCAAAAACTAATTGTTGGGAGGATTAGATCAGGGAGTTGAGATAGATAGGAAAGGTATATAGGCATAAACAACCCCAAAACTCTTAAGACAATTTTTTTGTATTTTTTTCATTAAAATACCAACATTGGCTCTTGTTGGGGATATGTGTCTCTTGAAGGCATGGTGAGAATCTAGATAACTCCAATGGTAGACCTTATAATTTCACATAGTAAAAATAAAACCCCATCTTGGCCACATGGGTCAAGACTACTCAAAAACATTGATCAAAATTTTAAAGATGTAACATTGCACTCACCAATCAAAATTTCCAACTTTTATAATTGCTAAAAGTAATGCTTCAAATGTTGACCATGCTGGTAGCTCCAATAATTCTCCACCTAAATATATGAGATGGTAAACATGAATTTCATGCCTCTAATATATTTCATAAGGCCCAAGCCACAAGGGTGCAAATTTCCCATGTTTTCCCTTATCCTCTAACTTGGAATTTTACAAAAGGACCACATCACCAACATAAAACTATCTTGGTGCTGACTTTTCATATATATGCTTCATAATTTTCTTGTGTTGCATACTTGTATCATGTGCCAAACTAAAACTCTCTTAGTGATGTCTTTTTTTATCATTTACATGCTTCATGATTTTCTTGTGTTGCACATTTCTATCTTGTACTACTTTTTGTTTCTCATCTAATTCAATCAATTTTCATGATCCTTGGGAATATTGCATCAAATTAATCATCATCCATATCAAACAATAATTGGTATACTAGAAGCTCTAATCTGATCAGCATCCTAGCCTCTTCTCCATATACAAATTCAAATGGACTTCTTCCAATGGTCTTCTTGAAAGTAACTCTATCAGCCTAAATTTCAAGGTTTATTTTCACCCCATCCTTTGACACAATATGCCCTAGGATTTTACCACCTTCAACTCCAAATTTACATTTTATACCTAATTTAGAGAAAACTTGTACTTTAAGCATCCTTTGAAAATTAATTTGAGGTGTTTATAATGCTCACCCATTTCCTTTAAAAATGCAATAAGATCATCCTAGTATACACCTATGATCCAATCAATGAGACCAACTAAAACCACTTCTATTTCTCTAGTAAAAGGTGATCCTACATTATTCAATCCAAAAGACATCCTTACATAGACATATATACCCCATGGAGTATTCAATATTATTTATCCTACTCTAACTCTTTAACAACCACTTGGTTGTAGCCTGAAAAACCATCCATCTATTGGACACTAGGAACACTAAGAGGGGGGTCAAATCAGTGTTCCACAATAATTGAATTTCAAACTAGATCTAAAACTAATAACAACAATATTTGAACTTCAATTGCATCCATAGCATATAAATAGAAGGAAACATGTAAACACATTTAAAAACACCATAATACCAAGATTTTTAAGTGGAAACCCTATTAGGGGAAAAACCATAGTGGATGTTAGTCCAAAATATATACTTTGTTAAAAGTATGAACAAAAGGGAATGCACTTGCATTCAGGCACATTACCTAGAGCTCACTGCTCAAAACAAGAAAGGCTCACTGCCTTACAAAATGTTTGGAAATACAAAAAAAAAGTTGAACTAAGAAAACAACATCTCCAAATGCCTAGATTCAGTTCTAATGAAGCTCAGTTAAAATGATCTTCAGTCCTTCTAACTAACTCTATTTTTTTGGTATGCTCTACTCTACTTTGCTCTGCTCTGCTCTATTTTATTCCCTTCTGAAACCCTTCTAATATTCACACACACATCTACTCTCCTTTTCACACATTCACACACTTTCACATTCCTTCACACAATTTCACACACTCAAAATGAATTACCAATCTCATATATATATCGGCTAACAAGATTTCATTACTATATGTTAGCTTCAAAAAAAATATAATATTCTTCCACATGTCAGCTCAAATCACCAATTAGAATTAATGCGTACCCACACAAGTCAGCTAGACTATATTAGGGACCCAAATCAAAATTCCCAACACAAGAAATATTAAAAAAACTGCTCCTTATACATTTGCAACACACTTATACACCAGGTCGGCCATAATGAGAAAATAAACAATAAATCATTCTACTGAATCTCCAAACTCATACACCAATTAATGCCACATTGTAAAACTTATCAATCAGGTAACATACATCCTTGACAAGCTTCCCTAGGCTTCCACACCACAAAATAATGATCTGGTGAAGTATATAGACAAACTAACTAATCTGATACTCTATTCTTCATGCTTTTTGCTAGTAGTATATTGTCTTCTACTTTTCCTGCCAGTATGAGCTACTTCTAAGTTGCAGACCGTGCTAATGACTCTAGTTTCCATTAATGAAAACACTAGCAACCAAAAATAATCTCTCAAATCCATATTCCAACAATCTCCCCCTTTCGCATTGATGGCAACACTTAGTGAAAAATAACTGAGTGTCGGAACCAAAACTCAAAACTTCAAAACAAAACACTACTTCCCCTTTGGATGTCAAGGCATTTTTCACTGCATTCTCTGCCCCTTTTAAACATCAATGACAAAACTTCCACTACTTTCTACCCCCTTTAATATTTTTATTGCACTCTCTCACTGCATACTCTCCTCCAATTGATCAAAAAATTGCAACTGCTGCTAAATTTAGAAAATTATTTTATACTTATCTTTCATCTTCGGAAGAAATTTCTTCCAAGCATCCACTGCAATCCCAATAGTTATTATCAAATTAATATTTTCTAACGTCCTACTGATGACCTAGACAAGGGATTCAGCAATGGTAATGGCTTCTTCCAGCTTTTCTCCTTTCTTCAAAACTTCAATCATTTGCTCTAGTCTGCATTCGATATGATCCTTAACTTTCTAGAAAGTATCCATAAGAGTGTTTATGGCAAAGTGAACCTTTGCATGTTCAACCTACAATTCATGAATCTTCTTCTTAACTACTCCATTTTGGTCTTGAACCATACTGTAGTTATGACCAATTCTGATTAGCTCATTCTCAATTTTCTCCAACTTGTCCTTGTATTTACCAACCACATGAGGCCACCTAGGACAATAATTGTAGATCTTATTTGTTGAGTCAATGCATTGTCTTAACACATTCATTTTCTTTTTTATTTTGGTGAGAGATAGCCTAAACTTCTCATTGAGATGTACTATTATCTCATCTTCTTTCCTATCCAGAGGCATAGAGTCCATAGCCTCCCTAATACATTCACTTAATTCTTCTGGAAGTACATTCTGCAAACTCTCTAATTCAATGTTATTATCAATAAAGTATCTTCCTAGAGTGTCCTCAATGAATTCCTATTCATATGATGGTTCATTTATCCATATGTCAGTTATCTTTGGCATTCCACCTTCTTCCTAAAAAATTTGCAATATCTTTGCTTTGAATAAAGCACCTTCTTCATCACTTTCTTCTGTTATTAGCACATCCGGTTCAACAAGTTTCGGTTAATCTCTTGGTGTATATTCCTCAGAATCTTTATCCACTATATCCACAACTATCTACTCTTTACCTTTTCCCTCAATTTTTGTTGACTTAGATGCCAGAGGAGTGACATCAGCTAACTCTCTTGCCCTTTTCTGCTTTTTCTCTGCCTTGTTGGAAGAAGATCCAACTTCAACTACTTTTACCGAGAGGGGAATACCACTTACACCAAACTTTCCTAACAACTTTCTAAAGAATTTTTCATAACCTTGTTCACCATTTTCAAGAGTGTTGAAGTACTCAAAGATTTTCTTACAGACTGGTATATTTTCCTTCCATACCACATTATCATTCTGAGGAAAGAAATTCAAGAAATACATCATAATGCATATAACTATGGTACCAAACCTAAAAGAGTAGTCTATATCATTCGTCAATTGCACATTCTCCATTAATTGATCCTTTAAAAATCCACACAAATCAAAGTATTTGTCTTCCATTATCATTTTGTGTGCAATGTAGACTGTTCCTACAGAGGTTTCTCCTTCCCTATTTTTGAAGAAAATTTTGTACGAAATTACATATGCAATGTACCTTGTCAATGGATCTTTGATTGATGAAAATACTAGCTCCCTTTGATCTCCTATTACTCTAGTTAGGGCTTCAACTTCAATATTCTAAATTGATTTCTTTTTCAGGACATCACCAACATTGCATAATCCTGTCAGACTTCTAATTACTTCTTTTGAAATTTGATAGGGTTTATCCAAAGTAAGGATATCATCATCCAATCAGCTCAAGATAAACCGAACTACTTCTACATTGATGAAATAAGGAAATTCATTCCAAATTTTCAAATTCTTATGTTTCACACCTGCAAGCTTCTTCAATTCATCAGCTGGCAACAAATTTCTTACATCCATGACCTTCCAACTACTATATTCATCCAAAGTTAATGTTCCTTTGATTTTCTTAATTTTTTGTACCAAATAGGGTTCTACCGATCACCGAATCAGTACGAAATTGACAAGAAACAGAAATACCTAGGAATTCGCCATTGAATTGACTTTCACTCCTTCAAAATTTTGTTGAAAAAGGCTCTCCAAAAATTCCCCTTCGATGCACGGTGACAAATGAGGATTTCCAATTCCCTTTATAACTTTGCACACTTGACTTCCTTATCGCATTAAATGCTTTACCCTAGGAGTTCTAGTTACTCTACACTCTCAGACAACAAGAGTAGAATCCATCTATGGACCTTCAAGATTTCATCCTACTCAACAAATGATTGCTAATACATTTGAAGATGAATAACACAACTACAACTACTGACAACTTCCTATGATCTAGTACCAACTGCACACAAGGGGACAAAAGATTTCATGAAAACTCCCCCTAGGCCAAAGGCTTGAAATCAATTGTCAGATGAATTACTGGAGGGAGCTTCCAGTACAACCTTATTACTTTCATAAGATCCACTCTTATTTACCCATGTTTTCTTCATCTAATCTCTTATCTCTTCCATATATTCTTTTCCTTTTCCTTTGTCATCTTTTTGTGAATTTTTTCCTTGATATATTGGACCTCTTCTATCCATGTTTTTGTACCTGTAGAATCTTGCAATGTAACCAAATTTGTTATAGTTGTAACACACCAGATTTTTATTTCTGTACCATTCATTCCACTAATTTCCTCTTGGTCTGCATTGATTAGCAACATGTCCAAATTTTCCACAAGTGTAGCATTTAACATTCCTTATACTGATAGACATACTCCTACATTTAATTGACTTATGACCAAACTTTTTGCAATTAAAACACTAACTAGAAAATGATGGACTACCAAAATTTATCTTACTTCTACATTGAGAAGCCATATGTCCAAATTTATTACAAACAAAGTGGTAACCATTAAAATTTTGATCATTGGGTTGCCTTACCAGATATCTTCTACCTTTTTTCTTCTAAGTTTTCTTTTCAGAGTCGTTTTGTTCAAAACTGGAGCTCTCATCTTTCACATAGCCAAGACCTTGCTTGTCATTTGTATCCTTTTGTCCTTTAGTCATCTCATCAAACTTAGCATAACTCATCCTAAACTTCTCCTTGTATTCATTTGCTATAGCAAGTTCATCTCTGAGAATAACTATTTGTCTCTCAAGCTCCTACTCATTATTTTTGGATTGTTGTAGTTCAATTTCCAACTAAATGAATCCACTATTAACTCTATTACATTCCTTAGAATTTTCCTTCAAGTACTAGGCTAGATTCTCCCCATTCTTCTTTCTTTCTTCAATCTCTTTAGTTAGCTTCATTTCCATAGATTCCATTTCAAGCTTTAGGGCAGCATTATCCTTAGCAAGCTTTTCACACTCTTCTATTATTTCTTTTAGGGTTTGATTCAGATGAACAAATTTGAGGCCTTTTCTTTCTTTTTGCTTCAACTAACCACATGTTTCCTTCCTCTTTTCCCTTGAATCATTTATTTTATCCTTCAGTAATTGAATGAATTTTTGAATAGCCACAAAATTTTCTTTTAGTTCCATGACCTGTACTTTAGACTGATCAAGATCATCAAGTGCCACCATAAGCTGCTATTGAAGAACACCTGCATCCATTGTAATCCAAGATCCACCTAAAGCTATTAAACTTCAGAAGAGGAACCTACTATGATACCAATTGTTGGACACTAGGAACACTGAGAGTGGGGGGTGAATCAGTGTTCCACAATATTTGAATTTCAAACCAGCTCTAAAAATGACAACAACAATATTTAAACTTTAATAGCATCCACAAAATATAAATAGAAGGAAACATGCAAACACATTAAAGAACACCATAACACCAATATTTTTATGTGGAAACCCTGTTAGGGGAAAAACTAGGGTGGATGTTAGTCCACAATATATACTCTGTTAAAAGTATGAACAAAAGGGAATGCACTTGCATTTAAGCACACTACCTAGAACTCACTGCTCAAAATAAGAAAGGCTCACTACCTTACAAAATGTTTGGGAATACCTAAAAAAATTTGAACTAAGAAAATATCATCTCCAAATTCCTAGATTTGGTTCCAATGAAGCTCAATAAAAATGATCTTTAGTCCTTCTGACTAACTTTGTTTTTTTGCTCTACTCTGCTATGCTCTATTTTTTCCCTTCTAATACTCACACACACACATCTACTCTCCTTTTCACACATTCACACACTTTTACATTTCTTCACACACTCAAAATGAATTACCAATCTCATCTATATATAATATTCTTCCACATGTTAGCTCAAATCACCAATTAGAATTAATGCGTACCCACACAAGTCGATTGGACTATAGTAGAGACCCAATAAATATTCCCAACACAAGAAATATTAAAAAAAATTCTCCTTATACATCCATGACACACTATATACACTAGGTCATCCATAATGATAAAATAAACAATAAATCATTCTACCGAATCTCCAAACTCATACACCAATCAATGCAACATTGCAAAACTTATCAATCAAGTAACATACATGGTTGACAAGCTTCCCTGGGGATCTAGACAATAAAATAATGATCTGGTGAAGTATATAGGCTAACTAACTAACCAGATACTCTATTCTTCATGCTTTTTGTTGGTGGTTTTTTGTCTTCTACTTTTCTTTTCGGTATGAGCTACTTCTAAACTATGAACCATGCTAATGACTCTAGTTTCCATTAATGAAAACACTAGAAACCAAACACAATCTCCCAAAGCCATATGCCAACACCAGCATGGACATTATTGTTGATCATGTTACTCATTGCAACAAATGGTCCATGCTTGCAAGGGGATAATTATCTTTGGGAGACTTAAGTTTGAGGATTTGAAAATCAACACACAAACTTATCACCCCATTATTTTATCTCCTTGGGATAAGGTTAGACACCCACTCAAATTTTCTAATTCCTTTGATAATTTAGACTTCCTAAAACTTCATCAACTATTTTTTCATCTATGGAGCCAAGATAGGGTTGTAGGCCTTTATTTTTACCTAAATGGTTTATCATTAGGTAGAAGTGGTATTGTGCACTAGAACAAGTCCTCCCTATATTCTTTATGATCTTCATATGACCATGCAAATTGTTTTTGAACTTATGCAATGGGGAAAT
>VDFB02034094.1:0-14964 GCA_007258455.2 Sequoia sempervirens | reverse complement strand
CTCATAGGGTCAAAGGAGCTCGATAGCACATTGCAAGGAAGATCTTAAAAAGAGTTTGAGATGAAGGACTTGGCTGATGTAATTACTTTCCTCGATTGGTTGTGGCAGAAGAGGGAGAGATCTCCTGGACAAGGGAAGTACCTCTAATTGATATCTTGTAGCCGCATTCAAAAGATGGAAAAACCCAGAAGCCTATGTCAACGCCACTTGTGACCAATTGGAAGAAGATTGATGCTTCCAGATTAGAGGCAGTGGAACCAACTTTATACAGACAGTTGATAGGTTGTCTTATGTATCTGGTCAACACTAGACCAGACATTTGTTTTGCAGTGAACTCACTTAGTCAGTTTATGGTGGAACCTAAACGTGTGCACTGGATAGCTATGAAGCATGTTTTGAGATATCTCTAAGGCACAGTTTATTATGGGCTGAAGTATGTTCAGCAGGATGGAGTGAAGCTCAAGGGGTTTATTGATGCAGATTGGGCAAGCAGTATAGCTGATCGAAAGAGCACTTCAGGGTGCAGTTTCAGTTTGGGATCAGGAGCAGTCTCTTGGTACAGCAGGAAACAAAAGTCAGTTGCACTGAGTTCTGCAGAGGCCGAGTATATGGCAGCTAGTATGGCTACATGTGAGGGAATATGGCTTCAGAAACTTCTAGCTAGGCTCTTTAATCAAGACCTGGATCCTACAGTCATTTACTATGATAATTAGAGTTGTATCAAACTCTCTAAGAATCCAGTGTTTCATGACAAGTCAAAGCACATTGAGATCAAGTACCACTTCATTAGAGATTGTGTGGAGAAGGGGATAGTGAAGCTCAATTACATTCCTACGGATGAACAAATAGCAGATATCCTGATGAAGGCCTTGATGAAGAGCAAGTTTGAATTCTTCAGGGACAAGTTGGGTGTGGTGCAGAACACTTTCCTCGCTAAGAGGGAGTGTTGATTTTTGTAGCTAGAAAAGTGGATATGGATTTGTTTTAAAGCAACTCAAGATTAGATATGCTTTAAAACAATTCAAGTTGGACTTTTAGCAACAGCAGGATTTTTATTCTTTAATAGAATGTTTCTGAGTTTGTGAGGATAAGATAAATCCAAGAGTGGGATTTTATTCTTTAATAGAATGTTTCTGAGTTTGTGAGGATAAGATAAATCCTAAAGTGATTTTATGTGTAAATAAAGCCAAAGAAAGCAAGGAAAGATTCTTTCCTTGCACGCTAAGTAAAGCAGCTAGGCTCTATAAATGCAAGATTGTTGTAGCAAACTTATATTGTATTTTCGAAAGAAATGTTTGCTGTTAGGCTAAATAGAAGATCCAGCATTTGCAAGTTTTTCCCCACATTGGGGTTTCCTGGGTATATCTGTGTTATTGTCTTTTGTGTTTGGCTTTATGTTATTTTTGCTTCCGCTGTTATTAGTTGTTAATTAACCCAGTTGTATTAATTGTTATAAATCAAAATTCTTTCTATGAATTTATTGTGCAATTAATCTGTTGTTGGGTTATAGAAATTAACAAGGGTGGGGTTGAACAATGCCAGCACAGATCTCCAAGACAAAACAAATGGTGTACATAACTCTGCACCAGAGCAGCACCCATTTTTTGCTTGGTAGTTTGGTGAGACAAAGACGAGATTGCCAAACTGTATAAAAAAGTTTTACTGTGAGGGTAAAGGCAAGCAATAACATTACATTGATTAGGATATCAAACAGAGGAGAAGGCCCTTCCTCCATTGGACACGAATACTGCTGCTCTTTAGAAGGGGGATCTGAGCTTGCAAAATATAAGTGATCTATCCCACTTGTGAGAGAATACCGTAACCCAGAGCTTGGGTGCCCACCATAACAAGTGAAATGTATGGAGTTGTCTCTGTATTGTGCATAGCATACAGTAATTGACTCGCTATATAGGCAGTTGCAAGGTAGAGAGACAAAATGTTCAGCACTGGCTCCAAAATTCTGCGAGGAATTAGATGTACTGTCTCTCCAATGTACAAAATTTGTGCTGTATGGAACTCCACTGGCTTGAAATAGAGCGGATCGCTCTCTGTTCGGTTGCTTTTGATTGACACTTTCATAGACCGATCTATCAAAAGCCTGAAATTCGTTGGTGGGTATTGTAATTTCAGTTCAATTTGACAATCCAGGCCATCTTCTACATCAATGCTACTATTGCTGTGAAGAATTTCTGTCTGAGCCCTAATGTCATGGCAGCCTACAAGATTCATCTTGCCTCTTTGGGGATCGTACACACCCTCAATGGAGAGCTTGAATAGGGTAGGAAAAATCCCCTCTAATTTGAGTTGTGCTGCCACTTTGAGTAACGGCCTTTCCTCTTGAGAGATTTGGTATTGTTTCAAGAAGCAGGATGGGCCTACACAGTTAAAACCATCTGATGTATCTGATAAATCCATCCCTGCAAACTTCTCTATGGCTATGATATTCAAATTCATTATAGCATTTGAATTTATTCCACTGGAAGCAATGCTTGAATGCACTGAAAGATCTCTGCCTAAGATTTTAAAACTATTCCTTGATCGTCCTACTTTCTTCCAGGGATACTTGAATAAATGCCACTGTATCAAATCACCTATAGTCTCTGAATTTTTTCGCTCCAAGAGGGATTCTGCAATGTTATTCTTGGCGTAGCAGTATGACATTTCATCGTAGAGACCATAAGGTAGAGATATACGAGGCTGTATTGGGTGCCCAAAGGTAAGAGGATACAAGGCCTTAGAGTACCTGTGAATGCTAGAAATATAACCCACTACCATATTGCGGTGCTTGAGTGAAAGAGATTTTGGAACGTAGAGAAAGACTAAAAAATCACAAGCAGGGGTAGGGGTAGATGCAAGGCATCCCGCCATACAAATCTTACCAGGGGATGCTTTTCTCCATGTTCCTTGGACCCACATAGTGTTTTGGTTCTGTCCAACTGATCCTAATCCAGAGCTCTGGGTGTTGTGTTCTTTTGCAGGAACAACTCTAATAGCGACACTGATATTGAAATCTGGATGTCTATTGTGTTCAAAGAATTCAAATATTTCAATCAAAATCCTGGAGTTGTTGAAGCCCCCTTGATTGGAGAAAAGACCAACCCTATTACAATACTCTACTGGCCCTTTGCATTGCCAGTTTGGGATTCCCTCCAAAGTCCGCCCCTCCAATATTGACCTTAAGAATTCACAGCATTGATATTTCTCTTGGTACAATTCTAGATCTGTGAACTTATTTTCATGGAGTTGTGCATTGCAGGCGCTTTCCACCATGATGTCTGTAATGAATTTGTAGGGAGGCGACGGCGAGTGATACAATGGGAAGGTGATATCGACGCGATCAAAGAACATGGCATGATCTGAAGCACGGAAGCTTGTCAATCACGCAACAATCTTTCTAGTTTTGTCAGAAAAACTCAAAAAACTTCTTATGCCAGGCAAAGAATGAAAACATGCACAGCGGAAGGGTATCGAAGGAAGGAGACAGAAAAAAATGAAGACAAAAATATTTTCAATATTCTATTTCACTGAGAAAAAGATTACAGTAATAAAAACTGTTTACATATAAAATATTCAGAGCAAAAGCTCTGTACAACTATACTACAGAAACTGTGCATTTTCCAGCGCACTGGTGCTTCTGCGCTGCTGCTCCATGTGGGATCACTTCCAGCACACGGGCGCAAGGCTCACTGACTTTCTTCTGCTGTGGTAGATGCTCCTGAACTTCACTGTTTAGTTTCTCTTGAACATTCCTTCTGTTCTCTGTTCTGCTGAACATTCCCTTCAGTTCTGTCTTCCAAAAAAACTATAGTCTGTCTCTTGCACAGAATAATATGCAATTAATTCTTACTTTTGGCTTTTTAGCCAATACACAAAAAATTGGCACTCAATTTGAACTCACCTAACAAAATAAATTGCTGCCAGAAAGTACTTACTAGACAGCAAGGAAGTCAAGCACGGCAGGGGGAAAGAGATCCAAATTGATTTCAAATGACAGTGCATTTAATGAACCTGTCGTTGGCTGCTCAAGATTATAATTCCAACACTCCCCCTTAATCTTGAGTCTTTCTGCTCTTCATCATTATTTAGAAACTTCTGGCGCAATGCTTCCAGAGGAATTTTTGGAGCAAAGTTTCCGGCGCAAGAGTCCCTGCTCTTCAACACTCTGCGAAACTTCCGGCGCAATATTTCCGGAGCAACTTCCGGAGCAAAGTTTCTGACGCAAAAGTTCCTGCTCTTCAACACTCTGTGAAACTTCTAGCACAATATTTTCAGAGCAAAGTTTCCAGCGCAAAATTTCCTGCTCTTCAACACTCTATGAAACTTCCGGCGCATCGCCATAAAAGTTTCGGAGCACCGGTGCAAATTTTTTGGCGCAAACCTGTTTTCCTTTGATCTGCATTTTGGAACTGTCTGCTGAAGTTCCGGCACACCTGTGCTTCTCTGTTTTTTCCAGAACTGAAGTTCTGGCGCATTCCTACACACCTAGCCTATATCTTAGGCGCTCAAAAGGTTCTTTTGATAAAGCCTTTGTAAAAATATCTGAGAGCTACTGCTCTGACCTGCAAAATACCATTTTAATTTCATTATTCTCAACCAATTATCTGATAAAATGATACCAAATTTCAATATGTTTGCTTCTTCCATGAAACACAGGATTTTTGGTCAAGGAAATTGATGAAACATTGTCACAGAAAATTATTGTTCCATCCTTTTGTTCTTCTCTCAAATCTGCTAAGATCCTTCTTAGCCACACAGCTTGGCATGCTGCTGCATTCACTGCTATGTATTCTGCTTCTGCTGTGGATAGAAACTGCTCCTGAACTCAAGTGAAAAACATACCCGGATGTGCTCTTTCTATCATCAACATTTCCTGCCCAATCACTATCAGTGTACCCAACCAACTGAAACTCATTAGAGGTGGTATACATTATGCCATAATTTTTTGTGCCATTGACATACCTAAGAATCCTTTTACCTGCTTGCCAGTGTGTGTTCTTAGGTTGCTCCATGAACCTAGAAATTAAGCTTACCGCATACATTAAATCTGGTCTTGTAGCTGTCAAGTACATGAGGCTTCCAACCATGCTCTTATAGAGAGTTGGGTTAACATTATTACCGCTGTCCTCTTTACTCAACTTCAGACCTGTAGCTATTGGGGTTGGGGCTGCTTTGCTATCCAACATCCTAAATCTTTCCAAGATTTGTTTGGCATAACTTGATTGTGAAATAAAGATGCCATTATCCAATTGTTGGACCTCTATGCCTAAAAAATATCTTAAGAGTCCTAAATATGTTATTTCAAACTCTCTTTTCATGGCATTTTTAAAATCAGCAATGAGGAAATCATCATCCCCAGTAAATACTAAATCATCTACATACAAGACAACAATTAAAACCTTACCATTTGCTGCCTTGATGTAAAGAGTGGGCTCACCATCGCTTTTGCTAAAGCCATTGCTCATCAAATATGAGTCAATCATGCTGTACCATGCCCATGGAGCTTGTTTCAGCCCATAAAGAGCTTTCTTCAGCCTATATACTTTGTGTTCTTTACCTGGAACTTCATATCCAAAGGACTGCTCCACATATACCTCTTCTTTTAAGACTTCATTGAGAAAGGCGGACTTCACATCCATTTGATAAACCTTCCACATGTGCTGGGCTGCAATTGCAATGACTGTCTGCACGGTCTCCATCCTTGCAATAGGGGAAAATGTCTCATCATAATCTCTCCCAAATTGCTGTTTGTACCCCTTGACAACTAATCTTGCCTTATGCTTTTCTATTCTTCATTTGCTATTACATTTGGTCTTGTAGACCCATTTGACACTAATAACTGATTTCCCTTTGGGTAAATCAGTGAGCTCCCATGTCTTGTTTCTTTCTATTGCATCTATCTCCTCATCCATGGCTTCACACCATTTCTATTCTTTTATAGCCTCCTCAAAATAAATAGGATCACTATGAGAAAATAATGCAAAATTTACACTCTCATTAAAAGCTTCATCATACCTTTCACCTTGGTAGATCTCCCTTAGACTCTTAGTCTTTCTTGGCACTAGAGAGGCGAGAGTGGGGTTTGAATTTTCGGAGCTGCTTGGCTACTGGCCTGATGAAGAAGTCTGCTGCTGTAGGTTTCTGGAGCAACTTTCCTATTGAAAGTTTCCGGCGCATCTTCCCTACTGGAGATTTCTGGAGCATCTTTCTTGTTGAAAGTTTCTAGAGCATCTTCCCTGCTGGAAGTTTCTGGAGCATCTTCTCTGCTGAGAATTTTTGGAGCTACTGCTGCTATTTTCTGAACTATCAGCTTCCTGTAGGTTTCCGACGCATCTGCGCTATGCAGCTTCTTCATCCTTAAGGGGTATGGAGACAGAAATATCAGTATTGCTGTCAACTTTTCCATTCCATGACTCATTTTCTAAGAACTCCACGTCCCTACTGATGATTATATTCTTGGTGACCAGATTATATAGTCGATAGGCTTTGGACTCTATACAGTAGCCGTGAAAATACACTTTTCACCCTTGTCATCCAATTTCTGCCTATTTTCTTTAGGCACGTGTGCATAGGCTACACACCCAAACACTTTCAAATGCTCGATTGACCATTTTTGTTTTGTCCATGTCTTTTGAGGGATTTTATCACAGACTGCCTTTGTTGGACTTCTATTTATCAGATAAACAGTTGTTGCTACAGTATCTCCTCAATATTCAATAGGGAGTCCCTTTGCTTTCATCATGCTCCTTGCCATCTCCACAATGGTCCTGTTTTTTCTTTCAGCCACTCCATTTTGCTGCGGAGTATAACTGGCTGTGAGCTCCTTCTTGATGCCATTTTTCCTGTAGAAATTTACAAATTGATTGGAGGTATACTCTCCTTCATGATCTGACCTTAGGACCTTAATAAAGTGTCCACTCTCCTTTTCAGCCTAGGCCTTAAATAACAAAAACTTATCAAATACTTCAGACTTATGCTGCAAAAAATAGACCCATGTCCTACGGCTGTAATCATCTATAAAGGTCATAAAAAATCTGGTTTTTCTAAAAGAAAGATTTTGCATAGGGCCTACCAAGTCAGTATGCACCAACTCCAATGGTGCTCTAGCCCTTGTAGAGTTGCCTGAATTAAAAGGCTGCCTATGTTGCTTGCCCAAAATGCAAGCTCCACATCTAACATTAGGCTCTACGATTTTTGGCAAACCATCTATCATATTTTTCTTAGACAAAAGACTCAAACTAGAGTAACCTAAGTGTCCATACCTGAGGTGCCATAGCTTAGAGATATCTTGAATAGCTGCTTTGAAGGCTGATTGTTGCAGGCCTTTTGACTATGCTGAGATTTGCATCTTGAGAGGAAACATTCGATTATGTGTCATTTGAACCGCTGCCATAACTCTTTTGCTTCCATCTTTATCATAGATGATGCATTCCCCTTTCTCCATCAGCACTCTATACCCGTTTTGGACCATCTGTCCAATGCTCAAGAGGTTATGTTTCAATCCTGGGGCATAGAAGACATCATATATTTGTCTTTCATCACCATGCTTGGTTTGTAGGCATACAATGTCTTTGCCCATGACTGGAACCATCTCATTGTTGCTTATTTTTATTTCAGACTTCACACTGCTATCAATGGAGGCAAACAAGTCTTTGTTACCACTCATGTGGTTGCTGCAGCCGCTGTCCAAGTACCAAACTTCAGCGCTGCTCTGTTCTGCAAGGTTACATGCAATGAACACTTGTGACTGTCTTTCATTTCCAGCCACATTTGAGTCAGCAACATGTGCATTCTGACTCCCTTGGTCACGTTTTTGCCTGCAATCACTTGTATAGTGACCATACCTTTGACAGTTGTAGCACTGCACATTTCTTTTATCTTTTTTTTGATAAGAACTGCTGTTCTTTTTTCCTCCTTGGGAGCTGGTCGCCCCCTCATGACTGCTTGCTCAGGCTGAGCTTTCATCACCATCATTTCCACGTCTAGAGTTTCCTCTACCACGTCTGAAACCTTTTCTACCTCTCCCCCTTCCTCTTGCATTCGACTGAGCATTGAAAGCTTGCTCTTGGGAGGAGGTTGCAGACCTATTTAGGCGCTGCTTATGGGTTTGCAGAGAACTCATCAGCTCATCAACTAACAAATTTATGAGATATTTTTCCTCTTCAATGGCAATCACCACCGGATCAAACTTTGTGGGAAGGATTCTCAATATCTTCTCCACAATCTTCTGTTCTTCCAAGGTTTCACCACTTATCCTCAACTGGTTAATCAAAGTGGCTGCCCTTGTGTGAAAATCTATAATAGATTCGTTGTCCTTCATCTGCATGGTCTCAAACTCTCTTCGTTGCAGCTGGAGTTTGACTGATCTAACTTTCTCAGATCCTTTACAGGTAGTTTGAAATGTTTCCCACGCTTCTTTTGCATAACTAGCTACTGCTATTCAGGGAAAAATAGCTTCTGTCAAGGTTGCCTCAATCAGACTGAGGGCTTTTGCATCATTCTTTCGTGTCTCCTTCAACTAGTTCTTTTGAGCATTGCTCAAGGCTGTAAATGCAGTCGGGTCAGTCACATTTGTGAACCCATTTACAACAAGTTCCCATAAATCGTTTGCAATAAAAATGGTTTTCATTTTCTTTGCCCAAACATCATAATTTCTACCATCAAAAATAGGTGGCTGCTGCCAACTCCTATTGTCTCGTCCAACCATTTTGCTAAAATGGGGAAAAAACTAAAACTACCCAGATAAGATCTAAGGCTTTCACAAATACCTAAAAACCAAGATTCTATTTTTGCACGCCTAGGACAAAGCTATGGCTTTAAAAAAAAAACTGACTGCTCAGTAAACCTATGGGCTCTGATACCATGTCAGAAAAACTCAAAAAACTTCTTATGCCAGGCAAAGAATGAAACATGCACAGTGGAAGGGTATAGAAGGAAGGAGACAGAAAAAAATGAAGACAGAAATATTTTCAATATTCTATTTCACTGAGAAAAAGATTATAGTAATAAAAACTGTTTACATATAAAATATTTAGAGCAAAAGCTCTGTACAACTATACTACAAAAACTGTGCGTTTTCCAGTGCACTGGCGCTTCTGCGCTGCTGCTCCGTGTGGGATCGCTTCCGGCGCACGGGCGTAAGGCTCACTGACTTTCTTCTGCTGCGGTAGATGCTCCTGAACTTCACTGTTCAGTTTCTCCTGAACATTCCTTCTGTTCTCTGTTCTGCTGAACATTCCCTTCAGTTCTGTCTTCCAAAAAAACTATAGTCTGTCTCTTGCACAGAATAATATGCAATTAATTCTTACTTTTGGCTTTTCAGCCAATACACAAAAAACTGGCGCTCAATTTGAACTCACCTAACAAAATAAATTGCTACTAGAAAGTACTTACTAGACAGCAAGGAAGTCAAGCACAGCAGGGGGAAAGAGATCCAAATTGATTTCAAATGACAGTGCATTTAATGCACCTATCGTTGGCTGCTCAAGATTATAATTCCAACAGTTAACTCATTGCTAGGGAGAATCTGCAGGCGAAGTAAAAATTTTTCATCTTCAACCAGTGGAGGCGCCGACCATTCCAAGCGAGCAGAAGCATTACCATGGTGCAAGGGCACCTTCGATCGGCCCAACATACACAGCTTCTGATCGTCGCTATTTGATTCATAGTAAATTCCTTGGAAGCTAATGCAAAGTTTATCTATGCCTGCCTGATTTTCAAAGCCCGTCCAGATCTCGTAATTTATATCACTGCTTTCATTATTGGATATGTACAAGCACAGGAATGCGGTGAAATTCGCAACTTTGGTGTTGCTGTCACATTGGAAATCTGAATAGCGGGGATTTAGAGTCAAAGAAGCCACTTTGAAAATGTTGTCCTCTTGTTGGAGATCTAAAGGTAAAAGAGGTGCAGATCCCTTCTCCTGTACCCATTCTCCATATAGTCCACCAAGACTGAGTTCATTTGGATCCCCCCCACTACCATCAAGAAGACATGGAGATGCTTCTCTTGTGACAGAAGCACAGTGCTCCCTAACTTCTGAAAAACGATCGGAGTTCTCTGTCAACATACTCCTATTTTCGGTCATCAGTTTTCCCACAGAAGGTGTGCTCCTGAAAAGGCGGGAATTTTCCAGAAACAAGCGAGCTACTCCCAAGATGAGAATGAATCCCATCACCAGAGCGTGCCCATGAATCTTCACCTTCATTTTCTTCAACCTGGAGCGCAACTGTGTGATATATGACGAAAAATCTCAGAAAGCAAATAGCCTCAACACAGGGAATGTGCACTGAGATGCCTTTAATGGCTCGATTTCTTGCTGACCAAGCCAAGGATTTGAGAGAAGAAACAGCTGCAATATTCTAGATTTCCATCTTAGCAGACAAATAATAAACTAAACAGCTTGAGAATTTTTAATCACATTAAAAGACGATAAGGCTGATAATGAAAGGTCGGCACGATTTTTACTGCTGGGCTTCTCAGGGGAGATTGGTAGGGGAGAAGAGCCAGTAGCCGCTAGGGCTAACTTCGCACAATCGTAGAATACAAACCGTATGTCAATCAGAAAAAAATTTATGGGTTTTTTTTGCACATGAGTTAAGATCTTATAACTAAGGTTTTGGCTTCTGGGCAATTTGGTAGAGTGCGGTAGCATCCGATATGAGCGCGTATGTCAAAAAAACCCCTTTTAGAGGTGCCACCCGGTTGTCATCACCTAATGTCCCAATACCCCCTAAATATAACCACCAATAAAAAATTTAAAAAACACCTAAATATTTCACTTTTAATATCTAATTAAAACTCTTTTATCATTCAAATCCGCTCAAAAGTGAATGGGTCTAATTCACGTTAGCACCTTCTACAATCAATTTCGCACCCATTACAAATCACTCCTACATATTAATCTCCTTACTAAAGCACTGAACACCAAACACATTACACCCCAAATAATCTTTATTTGGGGTCCAATTGACGCATATGACTAATATTTTTTTGTGGGTATCCCATCATAACCATTCGCTTTGTCGCGCGTTGTCTGGAAGGTTCCCAGCGATGGAGAAGGCTACAGATGGCAACGACTCCCCACAGCTCCTCCACGTGCACACGGCTCCAGGTAACATCTAACATCATTTACCTTTAGAATATGCAAACAATGGTACTGGTTAATCATTTTCTTCTGCATCTTTCATGACCCATGAAGGGTTTATTCGATGGTTAAGACCCATGAAGGGTTTGTTCGACGATTGATAAATTATTACTGCTTGTCTATGAAGTAAATCATGCATCTTACATGCGTCTCGCCATGTGTTGTTTTATTCTGCTAATATCATGGTATTGGCGTTATACACACGGGTTTTTTTTGGGGTAAAATGATTTCCTGTCCTCATGTTACCGCACGCTCACAGCGTGGTAAATTCGACTGTATCATGATTTTGTCTACAGAAATGATAACGAATTTCGTGGGTTTGTGAAAACCCTTGCTTTGTTTTTCCAAATACGGGTTTTATTGTGCTTAAATTATTAAATACGACCTGGTAAAGTCGATTGTCTCATGGTTTTGTCTCCAGAAATGATCAAAAATTTCATGGGTTTGAACACGTCTATAAAAAACCCATGTCACTTTGGGCATAAATCGACAAACCCATTAAAAATAAATATGTTTTTGTCAAAACCCTTGCATGGTTTTTTCCAAATTCATGTGCTTAATGAATTAATCTCATGAAACCCTTTTTTTGGAATATTCTGCATCTATCTCAAAACAATTTCGTGAAAACCCTTGCTTGACTTTTTCCAAATTCGTTTGCTTAATGAATTGATCTCATGAAACCCTTGCCTGGAATATTTTGCATCTATCTGAAAATGCACTTTTGTATTCCTGCGAGTGACAAATTATTACTATGAAACCCTTGGTTAATTTCTTTTGAACCTTTCTGAAAAACCCAATACATACATACATACATACATACATATATGCATGTATGTATGTGTACATACATACCATGTATATATGTATGGTATGTATGTATGTACACATACAGACATACATATACACATACAGACCATACATATATACGTACATGTATATACATACATACATGTATGTATATATGTATGTCTATATGTGTACATACATACATATATATATGTATGTCTATATGTGTACATACATACATACATGTATGTATGTATGTATGTACACATACAGACATACATATGTACATACATGTATGTATGTACACATACAGACATACATATATACATACATGTATGTATATATGTATGTTTGTATGTGTACATACATATATACATACATGTATGCATGTATGTATGTATGCATGTACACATACAGACATACATATTTACATACATGTATGTATGTACACATACACACATACATATATACATACATACCTCTATATACACATACAGACATACATATATACACATATAGACATACATATGTACATACATGTATGTATGTACACATACAGCCATACATATACAGACATACATACATACATACCATACTTTCCATTGCACATACAACAAGCCTCAGGTAACATCTAACATCTTTCTCCTTTGAATATGCAAACAATGGTACTGGTTAACCACTTTCTTCTGCATCTTTCATATTACAAAAATGTATGTATGTATGTATGTATGTATGTGCACATACATACATACATGTATATATGTATGTATGTATCAAAAGCAACGACAAGCATCCTGTGCACATTCCTCTAATATCCCAAGTATCAGGTAGGTACTTATAGTTATTTTCATTTATGCAGTGTCTTCTTACTTTATACATTCTAGCATTTGTTTATATTTTTGTACTTTCCATTGCACATAGAGCAGGCTACCATACATATATTTTCCATTTTACATTCTGTGTCTCTTGTTCATTCAACAAATCGATGTATATGTGTGTATCCTTTGCCTATCCTTTCAAAATGCAAACAATGGTACTGGTTATTCATTTTCTTCTGCATCTTTCACGACCCATTAAGGGTTTATTCGATGATGTCAAAATTATTACTACTTGTTTATGAAATAAATCGTTCCTCTTACACTCCTTTTTTCCATGTGTTGTATATATGTATGCATGTATCTATGTGTGTATGCACATACATACATACATACATTTATACATATATGTATATATGTATGTATGTACATGCATACATACATACATACATGCAGACATACATGTATGTATGTATGTACATGCATACATACATACATACATGTATGTGTGTATGTATGTGCATACATACATACACACATACATGTATACATGCATACATACATACATACATGTATGTGTGTATGTATGTGCATACATACATACACACATACATGTATGTATGTATGTATGCATGTACATACATACATATATACATATATGTATGTGTGTATGTATGTATGTACATATATACATATATATATATGCATGTATGTATGCATGTATGTATGCACATACATACATACATACATATATGTATGTGTGTATGTATGTATGTGCATATATACATGTATGTATGTATGTATGTATGTATGTATGCACATACATACATATATACATATATATATATACATATGTATGTATGTATATATATATGTGTGTATGTACATATATACATATATATATGTGTGTGTGTGTGTGTATGTATGTATGTATGTATGTGCAACTACAAAGACAACACGCGGTAAAGTGAATGAATAGGATGGGATACCCACAAAAAAAATTAGTCATATGCATCAATTGGACCCCAAATGAAGATTAATTGGGGTGTAATGTTTTTGGTGTCCGGTGTTTTAGTAAGGAGATTAATATGTAGGAGTGATTTGTAATGGGTGAGAAATTGATTGTAGAAGGTGCTAACATGAATTAGACCCATTCACTTTTGAGCAGATTTGAATGATAAAAGAGTTTTAATTAGATGTTAAAAGTGACACATTTAGGTGTTTTTTCTGCTTTGCAATGTATATTACTGATATATGTTTGTATGACTCTATGCGTGCATGCAAACCTGCAAAAAATCACAGATATATAAGGCTTCCCAAATGAACATCCAATCCAAATATAGTGCAGAATTCAGTCATATCATCTCTAAAAACCTACATAACTGGCAGCTAAAAATTCAAATTCTATAAGAAATTCATATTTGAAACATAACAATCAAATTGAATGCATTCAATTGTCATATTCAAATTTCTAAATAAGAGGGATAGCAGCCAGTGGCATTCACAATTTTTCTCCTCTACTACTATATTCGCAATTGAACTTGATTAATTATGTGTTGTTGTACATGCATTATTTCAAAGGTCATATGATGTTTGTATGTTACTAGCCTCGGTTGTGACTACCCGTGGTTGTAAATCTTTTCTTGCAGGCATGGTAGAACAAGGAGAGGTGGTGTAATGATGTTCATGGTGGGCAGTTTGGTAATTGTGTTTATCAACACACCAAATAATTAAGGATTTTTTGTTCAAATTGTTCTAAGTTTCAATTATTGTTCTATATTTTTTACTAACTAGTATATCTTTTTATTTATTTCAATAACTATTGTCCATGTTTGTTTGTTGTATTATATTTTTTTGTTGTGGCAGGCATGTCAAATGGCTAGGAGGTTGTGAAGACCATGTCAATTTGTAAGATTACATATTAGGTAAAGTCTTTCAAGACTTTACTTTGGCTATGACCCGATAGACATTGTGTTCATTTATAATGTTCATTTTTATTATTCATTGTAAACTTACATTTACAATTTACAATTAAATTAATTTCCAAGTGTATGTGTTCAAAAATTTATAATTTCAAATAGATTAATTTATGGATATGTTGCATATAGATGTATAGTTATATGTATGCATATACTTAGTTGTGTATACATATATATGTATGTATGTATGTATGTATGTATGTATGTATGTATGTATATACGTACATACATATATATATAT
>VDFB02034093.1:0-21934 GCA_007258455.2 Sequoia sempervirens | reverse complement strand
TAAACTTGAGACAACCCTAATGCACCCAATGATTATTGACACCTACATTATACAACCTGAATTAACTACATTAAATGAGTGCCTCCATTTCTATCACAAAATAGCCACATTAAACTTGGGTCACACATGAATGCATCCTGTATTTGTTATAGCACAACCGTGCCAAATGACCAATACAGTTATGGATCACATAATTACATTCACAAGAATCTGTTCCTCCGTTGTGATCTTATGGTGATTCCACACAACAAAATCTGGACATGAAATTCTCAAAACCTCTACAAATGAAATCTGAGGAGATATTGCTTTAAAATATGATTTTCAAACCTGGAACTACAAATCTGACTTACTGAATTCTGCAAAAAGACAATGACTATCCTCAACCCGGTGATATCTTCTTGAATTTTTTCTGATTTTTCCCAGGAAAATCGTCCGTAGTTCTCCACAAACTGTCTCAAGTAGAGCAAAACAATGTCGCAATACATCAAAGAAACTCACTCTTTTTCTTTTATGTCGCCATAATTTGATTTTTTAATTTTTCATGTTTGTCAACATTCACTAAAAATAATAGTTTACATTTCGACGAACACTGTGTTCACGATATTTCACGGGATGCCGGATAACCAAACAATTGGAAATTACACATCAAATTTTACAAGCACCCGACGAACATCGAATTTTACATATTTTGTCGGACAGTTTCGTCGTATTTTGCAGTCAAATGTATTAGTGAGATATCCTAGTGGTGGCAGCCACAATGTCACCTATAGTTTCAATTGCTTCCTTTTGGGAAGCAACAACAACCTCATCTGCTATGGGGGCTAGAGTTGGGGTGAGATCAGGAGACCTCTCACCAACCAATACCCTAAACACTGGGGGTGGTTTATCTTCTCAATGATAGGTGGGCCTATTAGCAATCCTACCACGCCCTTGACTAGCATATGGTGGAATGTCCAGGTAGTTAACTTTGAGGCCCAAATGGACATCAACATACAACTGCTAAACAAAATACAATGGAATCTGGTCATTGTTTGGGTATAGACCATGTGCTATGAGAAATCGTGGTAGATCAATGAGGCCATAGCATGATCGACACATCTACTGACCTAGTATCCCCTAACCTTATGCACATTTTGATAAAATGGAAAAAAAGTGGCTTTTATCATTTCTTTGGTGACACTATCCTGTATTTGTTTAAGGGGAATGTTACCATGTACTTCTTCCGGCATGCGAGAAATAATAGCAACCACTCTATCTAGGGAATATGCACTAGTCCTCTCAAGTTCATCTTTTAGTTTTTCTAGACTATGCAATATTAACGTGCATGGTTCACTATATATCCCTGGGTTTGCACCCTGTGCTAATGAAGCTCTCAATTTTTTAATCTCATTACTGGTATTTGCAAACAAAGAATCTGGCGCAGGTGGAACATGATCTACATTTTCTATGTTATATATATATACAGTACACCTAAAAGAGCAATGAGACTTTGGTAAATAATATATCTAGATAAAGGGAATACAAATCTAAAATAGTTGTAATAATTCATCTACTCATTAATAATATTTTCATACCATTAACAATTTAAAAAGAATTGGAAGACAACTATAATCTATAACATAACATCCTTAAATGGTTCAAATTTTAAATGAAATGATGAAAGAAAGAATAAGAATACAAAGATTAGTATAAAATTATTTGAAAATAATTGGGGATAAAAATATTTAATCTAATAGTTGTTAACATAAATGAACTTCAAAATAGGATTATGTAAGTGAAAAAAAAGTTCTACTTCCTTCATTGAACCTAAATTTATCTAGTTAAGATATGTCTAAAATTAAGAATTCACACTTGAATATCAATATTCCATAAGAATCTCATAAAGATGATGAATTTAATGGAAGATAATATAAAATCCTCCATATGAGGATGAATTTTATCATTACAATATGAGTGAATAATCTCAATTATATAGCCAAGAACATCAAAAAATTATAGATTGGAAAGAAAAATAATTAGACATTTATCATAATTTTATATGTATAAAGTTTAGATACCATCAAACTATTTAAACTTATAGATTGCATAAAGCTATAAATTGAATCGTTAAAAATAATTTATTAAGAATCAAATCTAATAAAGTTTGACTTCATATTGCATACTTGTTATAAATGTCTCACTAATCCAACCATACATTTTATATATTTTAAAAAATATATAATTGTTATGCCCATAATTTTTCACTATATCTTGACGTGGATCTCCTTCAACTAGATCAATTAAAAATTATTTGTAATGTTGGAGGAAAATGGATTTAATATCATTAGAGTTGTCATGGAACTACCTCTCTTGATCAACGATAGATATTATGCACTCTCGAGAATGTAAATATGTTCGAGATAACTAAAAAAATAATTTGTATCCCTTATATCCTTTCATCCAATGTAGCCTATATCTTAATTGAGATCCTCTACCACAATTAAGTTCAAATCTTCTAAGTTTTATTTCAATGGAAGCAACCACTCATTGTAGAAAATTTATTAGTAAGTGCTAAAGCCAAAACAATTTTTTTTTTCTATTTGGATCCATATTGTTTTTCCATTCTAGATCTCTTTCTAGCCATATTCTTATTGTAAGATCATAGTAAGGTAGTGCAATAGATTTAATCGAATCATTCCACAATTGTATCCACTTACCATTTTGATGAGGTCTAGGAACAACAACCAAAGGGATATTAGGGAAGCAAGGTGATCAATTTTATTGAGGTGGGAAGTGTTGAGCTTGAAGGATAGATTATTAGGTATGAGGAATAAGAAGTTTGAAAAGTTTAAAGAATTGGGAGGTGATATGTGAGATAGGTTTAATAGAATCTAATTAAATAAGGGTGTTTTGTGGAGAGGGGACAATGGAAAGAGAAATAACTAAGTTTTAATATATCAATACAACTAAATTTCCCTTAGTTCACCATCTCTTTAGTTGGTCCAAGTGAACTAGTGATCAATATAAGAATATTTTTTGTCTAAAATGGGATCTAAACCCTTCATGGTATTTCTAGTTAGGATGTAGGAATTCAATTATTTTTTAGAGAGTTTATGAGAACTAAACTAACTTGTATCTTGGTTTTTTCCACCATATCATATTCACCTCCTTGTATCCATTTAGTCATAGGGAGGGCATAAATATCCATTCCCACAATTCAACTTGAGATGAGGAGTCATTAGGCATACAATAAAGAAAAAATGAATAGGTATTCCTTGGATTAGTAGTAAGCACTAAGCACAATTGTTGTTGGGATCCACTCCTCAATAGATGATAAACTTAGCCAAGTATTGGGAAAGGTGGGTCAACCTTGCATCCTAATATTTTGATTTATTATTTTGTCCCATATTAGGAAATGAGGCATCTCACTTTGTGTTGGTAGTTATTTGTCATTTGTTGAATGCTTCAAGGGAGGTGTCTAAGATGTTCTAAATGCATATAATATTATTATAGCTTTATAAGATGAAACCCTCTTATAACATATTCTTATGACATTTAAGATCATGACTATAGAATATTTACAGTAAAGTATTGACCAACATTATAAAAAATCATAAGAAATCTTTTAAGAAATAGCAACTGTGTCAAGGAAAAAGATGTGGATATTTACAAGAACTTTTTTTTTTAAGCAAAAGTGGGAGACCACTTATAATTTTATTTATATATAATATTTTACATATAGCTGGTTCAGGTGGACATATTGGCAAGAAAGAACTAGCAAGAAAACCCCCAGTTGCAGTCCGAGTAACAAATTTTACAAAATATCAAAAAGACCAGTGAGTTCCTAGTACAAATGACCAATTGTCTGATTACAATGTTACAAAAGCACATTGGTTGAATACATCAGTACATATGCACATTCTCTTATGCACCCAAAATACCCAAAAGAAGACATCATACTAGATATACTTGTGACCTGAATACATAACACAATGGAGATTACAAAACCTTACTAAACATAAGACTGATAAGCTATGAAGCCACTTTCAAAAAGATGCAGATTTTCCACCAACATGTTGAAATCCATTAACCAAGCTTTCTTTTGTTTCCACTCATTTAACTTTGTGTTGGAGATCATGCTCAAATGAAGGTTTTGATTTGTTAATATCAGGCACATAACAATAACAAAATTTCTTTTTGGATGAAGATGGAAGTTGCAAATCATGAATGGAAACATGACTTCTCAAGAAAGAAATGGCATGATATTTTCTTTTTAAATCATCAATCTCCTCCATGGAAATGGCAGATCTGTATCTATTTAGAACTTGGTAGAGATGTGAAGAAGTGTCATGCATTGTGGATAATAACATGCCTTGGAATATGTTAACATAGGTCTCTTCTTATGAAACAAAACCTTCTTTGAATAATTAACATTAGAAATTAATACAATTTGGTGAGCATATTGTATAATCACACTAGAAACCAACAAAGGAAGATTGAAAGTCTCAACTAAGAATTCCACCTTATAGAACTAAGAATTCCACCTATAGATGTAACATTCATACTAGAAGCCAACAACAAAAGACCAAATTTCATAAATAAAGTTCATGTGATATATATCATGCCTTTGAGGAGTCCACAAGTACCATGAGCCTTTTGAAATCCTTCTCCATCTAAATGCATCCATTCCAAGACCATTGGGAGGTGGGTATACAATATGAGCCAAGCATTAATTTCTAATTTTAATTATTGAAAGAAGGTATACAAATTATTCAAGCATCTTAATTCTCATACAGAGTTACATCTTAGTCAATTTATCAATGTATGAGTTCCATATATTTGTAAATTTTTCTTAATATAAAAAACATTATACTATTTCATTAAAAATTAACCCCATCTATTCCATGTTACAGTAGATGCTCTATTTTAAATTATAAGTATATAATTCAAAAATTAATTAGTAATTTTCAAGATAGAGTAATAACACACTTTTGAAAGTTAAAACAAAAATAATACCTATTTCCTTAGAGAGCTATGCAGTGTAGACCGGTAGTTTGATGTGTCTTGAAAATATTTCTTCTTCATATACCTGCAATTATCATTGCCGCTTATTTACAGAGTGAATTATCTCAATTATATATCCAAGCACATCAAAAATTTATAGAGTGGAAAGAAAAATAATCACACATTTATCATATTTTTGTAAGGTGTTCAAAAAGACTAAAAGTTTCCCTAGAAAGACCTAATTAAGGAATAAAAAAAATGGAAAGTGTCTACCTCATTTTATGTTGACCTTTCCCATATAAAAAGATCATGGAAACGCCCAGCCGACAAGAAATTCGCATCCGCAACAAATTAAACCCCAGTTCGTTGTTCCTGAATCCTTCACACCCCTTTCTAAATGAAGATAAAATAAATAAGTTACCAAATATTTCTTAGAGTTTAAGGTGGTGATTTTAATATGATTTGAGAATAAATAAGATAAATTAGATGAAATCAAGATATGTTGTAAAGGTGATGAATTTTGGGGGAATAAGATGAAAATAATTTTGAACCTAGTTGACTCATTAAATGGCAATAAGATAGATTTTAAAGGGACTTTATTTAAAATATGTAATAGTTAGATATGTACTAATACATTATATTCTCTATTAGATAGTTATTTCTTCCATAAATATTTCTTACAATCTTATAATTTATTAATAATAGTGATGTGTGAATCCCTAGACACTCTTTGATAACCACACTATTAATGTTTCTATTTTTACTAGAGGATACTCTAATTGAAAAGCATGTAAAGAGGAAGGGTTAGTTAACCTTGATATTAATGCAATGAAAGGTGGGATTATCTTGATGGCATCAAAGTTATCTTAAAGATATATTGAAGGTTTTTCTTCTATGCCTGAACACATTTAGTGAAATATAATGAATATGTGTTATCCTAGAAAAATATGTATAGCATTAAGGATAAAATTTAGACTTTAAGTTGAAATAAAATGTCAAATATTTAGAATAAAAATGGTGGGGATGGAATACAAGCTTCAAGAATCTCCTTGTAATAATTAATTGCAATAATAAATGATTAAAACTAAACACGAATGGATATGTCACCAATAATTTTTAGATAAAAAGACTAAAATTAGAGCCAATATATCTTAGTTCAAGTATTAGGATAAAGGTATCAAATTCTTATTCAATGTAAACATAGCCGAGTTTGATAGATAAAAAGTTGGCCCCATTAATACTAGAGGAGCATTGTCTAATGAGATTAAGTTGACACTTCAATTTTTAGAAGTTAGAACCCTAACATTTATATGAGGCTTGTAAAATAGAACCTTATTATGAAGAGTAGGAGAGGAGAAATGAACCCTTAATAAATATACTTATACAAATAAAAATAATAATAATGTTTAACCATTTCAAAATGTTAAATTTGTTTCACTATGGTGATCAATAGCTAATTTGTACAAGGAGGCCACAATTTATAGGGAAATGAAGACTACATAAGAGGAGAATTTATTAACATAGTAGCTTGGTTGTAGCTGTTTCTTTAGCATTAACTATTTTCTCTTTTTTCTTTTGTTGAACTAAATATTTTATTTGATCTCTTAAAACTTATCAATGGTACTTGATCTTCATAATGATTATTTTCTTCTTTTTCAATTATTATCATCTTAGAAGGAATACCATTTCAATTTCTAGGTAGGGAGAAATGTATTTTTCTTTCAGTATATTTAAAAATATTAGTATTTATTTGACATTTTGGTTCCTTCTTAACCCTTCCACCTTCTTGGAAAAAAATTATCCAAACCACTTGAATTTCCCTTATATTAACTGGACTTACTGGATTTATGTATGTGTTTTTAGTGATTTTACTTTTATCCTTTCACTTATTCATGATATACTTAATATAGCAGGCATATATACAGTTTTTATAATTGATATGCCTTCTAAGAAACTCTTTTAAATGTGAAATTATTTGATGAGGGAAGATAAATTAAGGTTATTTCTTTTACTACCTCATGCTCATCCATATTTTTGGTCCATAAATCTCAAATCAAATTCGATTTTGCAAGAGGATAGTTATTTAAATATTCTTTTAGTCAAAGTTATGTAGAGGGTCAGGGACTTTGAAAGAAACACCAAGTTACAAGACTAACAATGATTCACTCTCAACCTTTTAACTAGGCACCAGTATGGAGATAAGGCCTCAATAATGCACCAAATGACTTATTTGATTTCACTATGGACCCAAACCCTAGGAACACTCTTAAGAGACCCAAAAAAACTTGTTTTGAATGATTTCAAAGCCCAACCTTTGAATTAGACACAAAACCAATTTTCACCTTAACTAGGCTACTAGCCCAACTAGGCCTCTAGCGAAGGATTTTTGACTTTGCACTCAAACTTTCCAAAGGAAAATCCAAAATAATGATTGAAATAGATGTGGTTTGTGATGATACATAACATAATAGATTCTTGATGGCACTTGTTTTGGAGCACACCAATCAAAAATTTGTTGTTTCCTCAAATTTAGGCCTAATTAGCCCTCTTTTTCAAAGCAACCCATTTTTAAACTCAACCCCTGACCATGAAACTTTCATAAGTCTCCTAAAATGACTCAAAACCAAGGGATCCAAGTTTTTAGACCTCTACAACACATCTAACATGCTCCAGCACAAACCCCTCCTCAACTTGCCTCAAAAACTAGGGCTTCTTGAAAACTAACCTTCCAATCACTTCCAGAACTTTCTCATTGACTCTACACCATTAGGAAAACATATTTAGTCAATCCAAACTCAAAAACATGCCCCTCATTAAGGCATATCTTCTGCTGCTACACCCTAGCCTCCATCTTCAAGCATTTTTCACAATGAAATTTTGGTGTACACCGTTTGATTCTTCTTTCCTGCACTTTATATTGTTATTAAAGTATGGTACATGTCATATGTGATCCATTTCATATATTTTCAGTCATTATACTCCATGAAATGGATCATTCCATCATTAAAACTCTCAAAACAGGGCAAAATCTGCACTTTTCTTGTGGACAGTCAGCAAAAAAGTGCAAGAATTGATCTATTTCCTTTATCAGAACATGTGAGTGGTGTTAAAACATGTAAATACAAATTAATAAAGCATAAAAATGCAGATAACTTCAATAATATTCAATGGTTCATAAAAAAAAACACAGAAAATTGCAAGAAAACAAAAAATTTGTTGTATTTTATGAGAACAGTCCGTACAATTCTTTCTCCAATCACCTAACCTCCATAAAAATGATGATTTTAGGGTTATAAACCCATTTCCCAACTGATACAACTGAATTGGATTGATTACATTGCTTAATTAACTCCAAAACACTCAAAACCCCTTTTCCCGCCTAAACTAAAATTCAAAAATTTGAAATTGCAAACTTACATTTGATTAAAATCTATCACCTAAAAACTATTGGATATTCAATATCCAAGTTTATTTGACCTACTTAAAGCCTAAGATCACTAATCAAACTCCTAGAACATAATTTTCCCTTTACATTGCATTTTTAACTTAGATTCCTTATCAAGAACCTTAGAACTTTCAACAATCTCATTACACTTATTCATCCCAAATGCCATTATAGGCTCCAAAAGGTTATAATTAATGTTTTGAATTGTTTCAAAGGTCCTCCTGACCCTTGCACTCTCCTGGTTCTTGAAGTGCTCCTTGAAGGCCCTGGGTGCTCCTGCACCATTCTCCCCAGGAAAGAAAGAACTCTTGCCCCAAGAAGTGTCCCATGTGTTGCCACCAAAAGACCCTTTGCTCTCATGTGTTTTAATCTTCCAATGAGCAGGTATGTAGTCCCCCAAAGTCACTGTCTTTCTCTTCTGCCAATCTGCATTCTTGATGGAACCAAAATATGGATTAGTGTGTCCTCTTTGCTGCTTGAGAACAGTAGGTTCTTGTGCCCTTCTCCTGCCCTCATTCCACTTCATCATTTGTGAAAGAACTCCACCATTATCACCCTTAATCATAGGGCATTCAATGCCTCCAACCCTGATACTGTCCAAATCCCACAAAGTTTGATTTGAAGGACTGTCCACCACATAACCCTGCTGCAACTTGTCTTTTTTCTGCCTACCAATGTCTTCCCCTGTTTCACCCTGCTTATTCACCTGCAAACTCTTCTCAAAAAAAATCACAAAACTATCATTAGACTGCTACAAAGGTAAAGGAACCAACTGATATCTAACATCTCCTTTGTGAACCAAATATGTGTTAAGAAATCCATCATGCAATGTCCTAGCATACTACCATGGCCTTCCCAAGATGATATGACCACAAGTCATTGGAATGACATAACAAAGCACCCTATCATGATATGAACCAATCGAGAAATCAACAAAAGCTCTCTTACCAATCTCTACATGTTGTCCTTGAGTTACCCAAGTGGCCTTGTAGGGAGTAGGTAAGGAATGCTCTCAATCCCAACTTGGTTATCATATCAAGTGAAACTAAATTACTATGTGACCTTGAATCTATGAGAAATCTGCAGATTTTACCATGACTAAGACAATTTGTTTTGAAAATAGTTACCTTTGGTTCTTGATGAAGTCTTTCTCCTTGCCTGATCATAAGAAACTCACCATCAATCACAGGGTCTGCCATGAATGTTTTTGGTTCCTCCTTCTTATCTTCTTCTTCTTGAACCAAGTTAGCTCTCCTTTCTCTGCCCCTATCTACTTGTTCCCATTTAGGACACTTCTAAAGGGCTGATGTTGTTCATTGTGCAATTGTATCTACCTATGACCTCTACCTGGTCCAACCTCCTCTAGGAGGTATCCACTTTTGATCAAAAAATACTTCTTTTTTACCCTTGTCATTTTAAGCTTGATTACATTTGTCCTGTTTCTATTCGCCACTCTCCATCGCTTGAACTACCTCACACCATTGTTTTGACCCTTTTCTTGCTTCCTTTTCACCTTTTCTTCTGCTCTAATGGCCAACTAAAAACATTCTCCCAATGTTCTTGGCAATTGCAAACCAATCTCATCTTGCAGATTGTACCTTAAGCCATTGATGTACCTGGCTATCTTCTCATCTTCTTCCTCATAACCTCCTCTAATACTAAGCTTGTGAAATTGCTCAGTATAGGACATAACATCCAAGTCCTTTTGCTTTAAATTCGGCCTCATCCTTTTCACATGAATGGTATAATCAGATGGTAGAAACCGCCTTGACCAAACTCTCATCCTTGCTCCATAGAGACTTTTTTCCAATCCCTAGCCATCCAATCATTCTGAAGGGAACGATCCAATTTATGGAAATAAAGCCTTAACTGAGCTTGAACTAACCTTTCATCCATCTCAACCTTGGCTTTATCCTAACACCTTCAATTTTATCTTATCTTCTTGATAATCTGGCGGACTTTCTCCATGGTCATTCTCAACAACCCATTTAACCTCTTTGTCCTTCGACCGCTGTTCTGATGACCTCACATGTTTCTATCTTTTTGTTTTAATTCTCCTTGTTGACCTTGTTTTAGTTGTTCTCTTCCTCCTTTCCATTTTTCTCTCTGTTTTGGCCTCGCTTCTTGTCACGCCCTTCTTTCTCTTCTCTCCTTTTCCAAGATTTCCTTCAACTCTTCCAACTCTCTTGCCAATTGATTTTTTGGTGCCATTGCTGTTTCTACAATCCCTAAAGGACCTACTCACTGCTCTAATACCACTCTGATGCAGAGGGTCAAGGACTTTGAAAGAAACACCAAGTTACAAGACTAACAATGATTCACTCTCAACCTTTTAACTAGGCACTAGTATGGAGATAAGGCCTCAATAATGCACCAAATGACTTATTTGATTTCACAATGGACCCAAATCATAGGAACACTCTTAAAGGACCCAAAAAAACTTGTTTTGAATGATTTCAAAGCCCAACCCTTTGAATTAGACACAAAACCAATTTTCACCTTAACTAGGCTACTAGCCCAACTAGGCCTCTAGCGAAGGATTTTTTACTTTGCACTCAAACTTTCCAAAGGAACTTCCAAACTAATGATTGAACCAAATGTGGTTTGTGATGATACATAACATACTATATTATTGATGGCACTTGTTTTGGAGCACACCAATCAAAAATCTGTTGTTTCCTCAAATTTAGGCCTAATTAGCCCTCTTTTTCAAAGCAACCCCTCTTTAAACTCAACCCCTGACAATGAAACTTTCAAAAGTCTCCTAAAATGACTCAAAACTAGGGAATCCAAGTTTTTAGACCTCTATGACACATCTAACATGCTCCAGCACAAACCCCTCCTCAACTTGCCTCAAAAACTAGGGCTTCTTGAAAACTAACCTTCCAATCACTTCCAGAACTTGCTCATTGACTCTACACCATTAGGAAAACATATTTAGTTGATCCAAACTCAAAAACATGCCCCTCATTAAGGCAGATCTTCTGCTGCTACATCCTAGCCTCCATCTTCAAGCATTTTTTACAATGAAATCTTGGTGTACACCATTTGATTCTTCTTTCCTGCACTTTATATTGTTATTAAAGTATGGTAAATGTCATATGTGATCCATTTCATAGATTTTCAGTCATTATACTCAATGGAATGGATCATTCCATCATTAAAACTCTCAAAATAGGGCAAAATCTGCACTTTTCCTGTGGACAGTCAGCAAAAACGTGCAAGAATTGATCTATTTCCTTTATCATAACATGTGAGTGGTGTTAAAAAATGTAAATACAAATTAATAAAGCATCCAAATGCAGATAACTTCAATAAGATTCAATGGTTCATAAAAAAAACATAGAAAATTGCAAGAAAATAGAAATTTTGTTGTATTTTCTTAGAACAGTCCGTACAATTCTTTCTCCAATCACCTAACCTTCGTAAAAATGATTATTTTAGGGTTATAAACCCATTCCCCAACTGATCCAACCGAATTGGATTGATTGCATTGCTTAATTAACTCCAAAACACTCAAAACCCCTTTTCCCGCCTAAACTAAAATTCAAAAATTTGAAATTGCAAACTTACATTTGATTAAAATCTATCACCTAAAAACTATTGGATATTCAATATCCAAGTTTATTTGACCTACTTAAAGCCTAAGATCACTAATCAAACCCCTAGAACATAATTTCCCCTTTACATTGCATTTTTAACTTAGATTCCTTATCAGGAACCTTAGAACTTTCAACAATCTCATTACACTTATTCATCCCAAATGCCATTATAGGCTCCAAAAGGTTATAATTAATGTTTTGACTTGTTTCGAAGGTCCTCCTAACCCTTGCACTCTCCTGGTTCTTGAAGTGCTCCTTGAAGGCCCTGGGTGCTCCTGCACCACAAAGTCATTTATTTCTTTGTACAAATTTAAAATTGATTTATGTAATTTAATTTTTAATAGTTTTAACATGGATATATGAAGAATAGTTTTAAATATATATATATAGTAAAGTGGACATATTTTTATATTTTCCTAATACTCAGGAAAATTTGACAATACCTTCATTCCCTTCTCAATCATTGAACTATTTTTACTTGAGCAAGATTATTCAAATAATTTGTAGTTTCTTTCCTCTTCTGTTCTTTTTGATTCATGTTTCATTTAGTTCCATCAACCATTTTTGAGTAATGTTTGCAGACTCAAAGGTAAAATATGAAGAATTTATCCGTTTCCATTGTGGCAATTTTAAACTTTGAACAAGGAACTGTTTGAAATAATTTCAACAAATTTGTTAATAAACCGCTTTGATGCACAATGCCTTTTGATCGCGATGTTTCGATAACGCCCTCACCAAACCAACTCCGCCGAGCGTTTTCCGGATGATAATATCCGCCACCTGTTACTGCAACCGTTTTGACAAGCAAATGGAAACACACTATTTCATCATACCCATCAAAATTACCACGAAACCGCTTGGATATAATGCCTCCAAATTTGTTAATGGATTGTTTGATATAGGGTGCATACAATGGAAACACTATTTATCATACCCATCAAAAATTCGGTACTTCACGAATCAAGCATATAATGCCCTCAAATAAATTTGTTAATGAACTGCTTGATATAATGCCTCAAATAAATTGGAGGTTCCCTCGTAGAAAAATGTATGCAAAATGTGGAAGCATAGACAGGGCATGTTAATTTTTTGACAGAGTAGAAATGTATCATAGAAATAGTGTATGTTGAAAAGGCTTTAAAAACTTTCAAACAAATGCAATTTCAATTCAAAAAATTTGAAAAATTTCACATTTAGGGTTTATAAATTTAACAAAAAAATGCATTTTGAAGTCTATGAAATTCAAATTTAACAAACCTGGTGCTCGATATGCAAGTTGGGTTGATGAACTGTGGAGAGATGAAGTCGAGTTTGTCATTCGTCGGAGAGATGAATTTGAGTTTGTTTTCCATTTGTAGATCACATTCGTTGTTTGCCGCATGCACAGAGCACAGGGAAAACAGAAAAAAGCAAAAAATGATAGTGACAAGTTCTTTTTTTTTATGTCTTATTTATAGTCTTGGCTAAACCCATAAAATCACTAAATTCCATGTTCGACGAACCCCTTAAAATATTAATTTTTGTTTATGTTTCGTTCTAATACAAACATAAGGTGGTTCAAGCCACATCGAAATTCAACCGAACCCGCTTTTAATGTGGTGCTGTTAAAACGAAATTTTCCTATAATTTGTAAACCACTATTGTGGTTTGACCCCATGCTATTAATAGTATATAGTTTTATGTATTTTTTTTTTTCTAAAACTGAAGCAAAATAGATATCCGTTATACATTACCATTTTGTGAATTATATAAAAACAAAAAGGGGACCTTTTTGAGCATTCCAATGGTCCCCACATTCTTTTTGCCACCTAAATCCCATGTTCTCTATCTGTAATAGACAAAATTCAGCTTTTGGAAGATTCTTTTACACATTTTTCAACTTTACAATCATTTGTGTGCTCGTTTTTGTTTGTCCAATGGGGAGCAATAGTTGTCGTAAGAGAAAAGGAAAGAGAAAACTAACAACAAATCAAATTGAAGCATATAAAGTAAAAGATAGAGAAATTCATAGGAAGAGAAGACAAGGTATGGAAAATACTCAAGCCGAGGCTTCTTCTCCACCCCTAAATGTTAATTCAAGTGAAGATGAAATAGAAGTTGAAAATATTGAATATCATATTGAAATTGAAAATGAAAATAGTGAAATTGATATAGAAAATGTTGAAATTGGTATTGAAATTGAAAATGAAATTGTTAATAACAATGAAAATGAAAATGTTGGAATTGATATAGAAGATGTTGAAATTGGTATTAAAAATGAAAATTCTAATAACATTGAAAATGTTGAAATTGAAAATGAAAATGTTAATAATATTGAAAATATTGAAATTGAAAATGAAAATGTTGGAATTGTTATTGAAAATGTTGATAGCATTGAAAATATTGAAAATGGAAATTTTAATAAAATGAACCTTATGTATCACCTAATTACATGAGAACCCCTAAATGGTTACTTGAAATAGATGAGAAGATAATAGATATTCTTGATGGAAAAAGGTCATCACAAACAGTTCGGTTGTGGGCTACCAATATGTTCAATCAATACTTTTCTGAGAAGACATTAACTGAACAATGTCAAATTTTTGTCTAATTGCTAAAGTCTAACAAAATGAGAATATTATTAAAAAAATTGAAGATTCATGTCACCAAAAAGTCAGAAAAAATAGTATTATTGTAAAAAATATTTTTAATGCTCTAAATTTTGTTGGAAAGACTAGTAAGGAAAAAGATAAAAGAGTTGCTCGTAGAGTGATCACAACCTCACAAGTAAGCCATCATTTAAGAAAGGCTCGTTTAAAGAGACAAACTTATATTGATTTAAATCTAAATCTTAAAACATTGAATAGAGAACTCTCAAGAAGAGGAAGACTCGATAGTCCTCTTCAAAATGATATGTGGGATTTTAGTGGGAGGCTTCCATGTGTTGATAAGAAGCTAACCGATAATGTAAAGAAGTAAATTGAACAATTTTGGCACTGTCAATCTAGATTATCAACAAATGTAAAGGATGTTTTAAAGTTAAGAATTGGTAATCGAGATCACACACCGCATCCTAAACATTTGTTAGAGTAGCCAAACAATATTGTATAAACAATTTTGTGAAGCACATCCAAATTTGCAAATCACACAAAGGGATTTTGAGTCTTGTAAACCATTTTATTATGTACCTATTAATATTTTTAATACATGTATCTAACATGTTGAGGTTTTTGATGTATCATGAATTATTATGCTATATTCATTCTACTATGCATACTAATGAAATTTTGTAGGAGTGTCATGCAATGCAACTACCGAAGTCATCCAAGGACTTGTTAGATTCATTTTTATGTGTTAAAGGTGATGGTTGTCTTTTTTATAGATATGATTGTTTAAACAAAATGTGGTGATTTATCAAAGTTCGTAACATGTTTTCATAAGAGTAGCAAACATGATTTTGCTAACAAGATTGTTGAGAAAAAAAGGTTTGAGATAGTCAAATATAATTTGAAGAGTGGAGGTGAAGGTTCTAGATGTGAGTTGGTTACAAGAGAGGTAAGTATTGTTGATTTTAAGAAAAATATTTTTTGCAAGTATGCAATGCATAGTCATAAGTCACAGTGGTTGGATCGGAAATTCATGATGTGTAAGGATTCTTTCCCTATTGGAACTATTATATCCGTGGTTGATTTTTTGAAAATTGCACATTGCAACCATAGAATGAGGTACAATCACAATATTGCAATTATATTCAAATTGCTATTTTTGTCCACATAACATATAGACACGCCCCTAATAGTATAGAAGAGGATACGAAGATAATCAGGGAGTACCATTTTTACATGAGTGATGATATATATCATTCATCTAAGTTTGTGCAACATTATTTTGAATTTTTTTTGAGTTCTTGCAAGAAAAAGGTAGTGCAATGGGTCGACATCTCATTTGGTTAGATAACTACACAAGGCAATTCAAGAATGCTTGTATGTTTTATTGGTTGAAAAAAATACATGTACAGAGGAGTGCACCACATATTTGGAGTTTGTTTGAAGCTAGACATGGAAAAGGTGAGCATGATGGCGCAGTTGCATGTGTGAAGAGAGCTCTGGTTAAGGAACAAATGAAGATCACATGTGGTACAACATTCAATGATGCACATTCTATTGTTGATTGGTGTACTTATGTATTATCATGAGTGACACTTGATTCACAAGTGTGTAGGTTCTTTTGGTTGGTTGATGAGGGCATGATGGGAGAAAAATTGGAATATCAAACAATCAGATAATCTTCAAAGATGTATTCATTTCAAAGCTCAAATGCAAGTGCATGGACCATATGGACTTGAGAGTTGGCTTGCTTTTCTCAGAATTATATATGCAGTGTGATTGGGATCAATGTGAGTCAAGTGAGTGGGTAGATACATGGATTCCATAGTACCTAACCCCTTTATCTATAGTAAAATCATCTTTAGAAGATAAAATGGAAATTTAACTTGAATATGACCATATTTTAGATTTTGTACATCTAAGACATGTCAATGCAATTGTAGCACCATAGGGGAATGAAGAGGGATCAAACTATTGGTTGTCATGATGTGTATAGGTAAAGAAGAAGCTAACACAACAAATGATAGATGATGATGGGTTCATATATCCTACAAGTTTCATTTTTTTTGAAACTTGGTTGCAAATGTATATGATTAGAAATTTTGGCATATCTACATTTGAAGACTATGAGAAACAAAAAACTATTCTCATGTATTTGAACTTTTTTATAGCAAAAAATGTTAAGTTATCGAGGCATCATGCCAAACCATGTACAATGAAAATATGGACAATTAGTAGTGTTGATCATGAAGCAATACTCAATATTCTGAAGTTAAGAGATAACCCTTCTGGCACACTTGAGTAGTGGATCCTTTATTATATGGGATAGGTATGATATTTCTCATCTTATTTTGATTAATGTTCATAATAATTAAATTACTTGATTTGGTCACTGTCCTTTGATATTAAGCATATTATCCATTTTTCATTATCATTTAAGGTTTTAGAATAATATAGTTTTATTATTGCAACCATTTTTTAGTTTGCATTACCACTTCATTATCATTTAGGTTGTTTAGAATAATATAGGTTTATTATTATATTAATCATCTTTTTTAGTTTGCATTACCATTTCAATATCATTTAGGTTGTTTAGAATAATATAGATTTGTTATTATAATCATATTTTTTAGTTTGCATTACCATTTCATTATCATTTAGGTTGTTTAGAATAATATACATTTGTTATTCTACTTGTATATTTAGTTCATTATCATTACCAAGCTCAAGACGTTATCAAAACATCCACATCATTCATATCCATCCACCAATCCCATCCTCTCCCATCCATAATATAGATTTGTTATTCTAAGCATCTTTTCTAGTTTTCATTACCATTTCATTATCATTTAGGTTGTTTAGAATAATATAGATTTGTTATTCTAAGTATATTTAGTTCATGTTCCATTAAGCTGCATTTTTGGCTTTTAGGGCTCTTAAGAGACTACCATGGAAAGAGCAGCCCAAAACAATTTGATGATTTGGGAAATGAATTCAAAACTTCCCTAATAATTACCAACCTACCTTGATGTGTCCACACTACCCATTCGTCAAAATTACTATAATTTTTACATTGTTTTTATCTTAAGGCTCTTAAGAGATTACCTTAGAAAGAGCACCCCTAGAACGATCGAGTGACTTGGGAAATGAAGCCCGACCTTCCCTAGTATTTACCTACCTACCTCGACATGTCCACGCTACCCATTTGTCAAAATTACTATAAATTTTACAAATTTTGCATGTTTTGCTCTTAAGGCTCTTAGGAGACTACCCCAAAAAGAGTAGGTCCTAGAACGATTAGGTTACTTGGGAACCAAAGTTGGACCTTCCCTAATATTTAGTTGCCTACCTCAACATGTCCACATTTCCCATTCATCAAAATTTATTATAAATTTTACAATTTTTGCATTTTTTGTTCTTAAGGCTCTTAAGAGACTACCTCAGAAAGAGCACCCTAGAACAATCAGGTGACTTGGGAAACAAGGTCAGAACTTCCCTAGTATTTACCTGCCTACCTCGACATGTCCACCCTGTCCATTCATCAAAATTACTATAAATTTTACAAATTTTGCATTTTTTGCTCTTAAGGCTCTTAAGAGACTACCCAAGAAAGAGAAACCCAAAATGATCAGGTGACTTGGGAAATGAGGTTAGACCTTCCATAGTATTTAAATACCTACCTCAACATGTCCATTCTTCCCATTCATCAAAATTATTATAAATTTTACAAATCTTACATTTTTTCTCATAAGGCTCTTAAGAGACTACCTTGAAAAGAGCACCGTAGAACGATCACGTGACTTGGGCAATGAGGTCAGACCTATCATAGTATTTACCTACCTACCTTGATTTTTCCATGCTTCCCATTTATCAAAATCACCCAAAGCTTGACAATTTTGTATTATTTTCTCTTACAACATTTTCAATACTACCCTAGATTAGTGCACTTTGAAATCATGGGGGGTGGCTTGGGTGACAAAAGGAGGCCTTTCATAGTATTAGACTACCCACCTTGACATGTTGGTATAGTTGTTTTTGCTCCATTATTCACAAAACAAAAAAATGCTTCTTTCCATTTTTGCATTGCTTTCTTGACAACTTTTGTAAGAATGCATTTGACACTAGAACACACAAACAGTGTTGAGTTGACCAAAACTGAGAAAGGTTGGTTTGTAGGGACTTGATATCCACTTGTATGTGTAGACAAAGCATTTCTACATGGCATGAGCTCCCGAAATGACTTTGTCAAAGTTTGAAATTTTTTGGCTTTTAGGGCTCTTAAGAGACTACCCTGGAAGAGCAACCTAGAATGATTGGGTGACTTGGAAAATTAAGTTAGACCTTCCATAGTATTTAACTACCTACATTGACATGTCCATGCTTCCCATCCATCAAAATTACTATAAATTTTACAAATTTTGTATTTTTTCTCTTAAGGCTCTTAAGAGACTGCCCTGAAAAGAGCACCCTAGGATGATTTGGTGACTTGGGAAATGAGGTCAGACCTTCCCTAGTATTTACCTACCTACCTTGATGTGTCCATACTTCCCATTCATCGAAATAACCCAAAACTTGGAAAATTTTCATCATTTACTTTTACAACACTTTCAAGGCTACCCAGGATTAGTGCACTCCAGAATCACGAGGGGGCTTGGAAAAAAAAGAGGCCTTTTGTAGCATTGGAATACCCACCTTGATGTGTTGGTATGGTTCTTTTTACTCCATTATGTACAAAACAAAAAAAAATGCTTCTTTCCATTTTTGCACTGCTTTCCATTGACAACTTTTGCGAGAATGCATTTGACACTAGAACACACAAACGGTGTTGAGTTGACTCAAACCGAGAGAGGATGGTTTGAAGGGATTCAATATCCACCTATAGGTGTAGACAAAGCATTCCTACATGCCATGAGATCCTAGGACTTTGACAAAGTTTGAAATTTTTTGGCTTTAAGGGCTCTTAAGAGACTACCCAAAACAATTGGGTGACTTGGGAAATGAATTCAGACCTTCCCTAGTATTTACCTACCTACCTCAATGTTTTCATGCTTCCCATTCATCAAAATTACTAAAAAAATAAAAAAAAATTCATTTTCCAATATTCATGTTTAATTTTAACCATTGTTGATTCAAAGAATGATCAATTGACTTTATTATTCATGTTGTTTATAATACATACTTTCTTAATATTTATATGTAGGAATTTCTCAACAAAGCTTTGAGTAGGATGTGAGGTTCAATGGCAATGCATCTAGCATTGGATTTAATGTTGCTTTCATTGTTCAATTACTTTTACTCAATGATTTTTTTATTTTTTAACAATTGGCTTGTAATATTGCAATGCAGGTGTCGTTGACAGTAGAAATGATTTGATATATACTTTACAGAGTGAGGTTATCAGCTTGAGCACATATTAGTTGTGTATCTAGGATAGTTGGTAGCAAAATATATTGATGTATTTGTACATGAGGATATCGATAAAATTATATGGGCATTCTTAGTTGTAATGATGATTATGCATATGCACCTACTTATGTATGTTGATGAATATAACACATGTATATATTTTCACATCAAAATCACTCACACATTCTTACATTGGTTCATGTTGGCAACTACTTAATAGTTGAGAAATGGTGAAGATTTTGGACGTGTCTATGAATCAAATATTGAATATAAAGTATGTGAACCTTAATATGAATGAAATATTGAATGTAATGTATGTGAACCTTAATTTTAAACACTACAAAAATTCCTCCTAAAAAAGTGATATGAAAAGGTAAAAGACAATAAGTGAATGGTTGGAAGAGATATGAAAAGGTTAAAAACATGCCATAATTTTTATCATTCTTCCAATTGAACAATCTCACACCACCTTTCTTTTTATTTGGCTATGGTCAGTATGAGATTTACCTTCTCAAAAAATATTATATAGTGCTTCTCATACCATTTTGCATTCATTTTAGCTTCTTTTTGAAAAAAAATCAGCTGCCCACTTCATTATAGGAGTTCCAAAAGCTAAATAATGTCAAATGTAAATTCATTCAAGAGAGCTTTAAATCATGTGTATTGTTTTGTAGAATAGTTATTTGATCCCATTTAGTACAAAATTATAATGTATTAAGTTATCATTTTTTACTATTCTAATGTATTACTATACTTTTGAGTGTTATTGATCTCAAATTGAGTGTTCAACATGCAATTAGAATGCCAAATTTGACCTAAAGCTTTCACATAACCACTATGAGCTCAACATTCAAAAACTGGTGATAAAATTTGGTGATAATATTAGATAAATGGTCATAAAATTTGGTGAAGTTTCCAAAGGAAACCAAATTTAATACTAATATAGATGGATTACCAATTATAATTCATAAGTTCTATTAAAATGTAATTTCATTAATCTATAACATGTTATTGATCATAACTTTAAACCATTCTAAAATAAAATTATACATTTCAATTTTAAGTTTCAAAGTAGAAAGACATGCACACGAGGAACAAATTAGATCAAATATCAATTCTTATATATCAAATTGTAGAATGATTTTGTTTGTACATATAAAAATTTGGCATATATGCCTACTCAAAATAATTTTTAAAAAATGTGGCATACATGCCATCTTAAGATCTATCAACACCTAAATGTATCAATCTCTAGAAAATCTTAATATTTTGCTGGATCATCAAAATCGAGTCTCCTCAAAGTATTTGTTGGCTCTAAAGTTTCCTGAACAATAAAAATTCAAACCAAAAATTAGATTAATTATGTGAATGGTTGAAAAGATAGACTACTAAATAGAAACTTTTATACTAAAATCTAGAAATTATCAATTTGTGATATTGCTATCAAGATTCAATCGTGTTGTTTGAGTCAAACTCATTGACCCATGTTTCATGAGTAGTGGTTCACAAGAACCCATCTCTCATAATAATGAATGGTCCACTTAGCACTCATTGCATCTAGGTGATGCTCACATAGGTGAAGCACTGGACCTTCCCTGGAGGTCACCCATACTGGTACTACTCCAGCTCAAGTGTGCTTAACCACAGAGTTTTCCCCAAGGTTAAGCCCACTTAGCTTGCAACCCCATATGAAAAACCTTCAAAAAGTTGTGTGCCTTATTAATCATTCATTATAGAGCCCTTTTAGATCATCAATTGATAAGTAGGAGGTATTTTCCACAGCATGCCAAATTGTAATATTGCTATTAGGATTCTACTGTGTAGTTTGAGTCAAACTCATTGCCTCATGTTTCATGAGTCATGGTTCACAAGAACCCATCTCTCATGATAATGAATGGTCCACTTAACACTCA
>VDFB02034092.1:0-29764 GCA_007258455.2 Sequoia sempervirens | reverse complement strand
GTGTTTGTCTACAACTAACACGTTTATGGTGAATTGGTAGTGAGATTTGTAGGACAGTAGACCCATGCCCTATTCATGTCTTGGCCCAAATTTTCAATTGCATATACTAGATTGAAGAGTTGTGTCCTCTTAATCCTAGATATATTCTCTTCAATCTCTTTCTCTCTTTACTTTAGCTCACATCTACTAGAATACATATGCTCGATAAAGAGGGGGAAAAATGTAATGTCATAAATTTCATCCTATGTAATTTGCATTCCATAAGCCTCCCCTTTAGATAAATTAAATTCGACAATGCAACACCCCTTTATCTAACCTTAATTTTATCCTTAACCTGTCTGTTTTTGGTCAATAAGGAGAATTTTTTTCATGGATGATCGTGCTTTGCACAGATGTCTCGAATAATATTCTTGACTGTAGTAGCCATTTGGACATTACACTTCTTGCCTACTTGCAAATGTAATGCCCCTATAGCTCATATACACACAAAAATGACCCATTACATGCATTTTGGTCTCTCTCATTCATTCTTTCAAATCTATCTCATTCCATTCACTCAATCTCTCCATTCTCTCAATCTTTCTTACTCTTCTACACCATATAAAATTTATTCTACCATTGTTATTACATGTTCTTGTTCTCATAAGGTGCTCAATATTGTACTATCAAGCTTAGTCTCTTTCTTTCGACATTACCATTTTTCTAAAAGGAGGGTAATTGCAATTCTTATATTGCATTGCCTATTTATCTTGTTAACATATTATTCTAGTACATCTATCTTTCTTTATCTCGTCTATTTTTCTATCTTGATCATATCTAGCTATCCTTGGAGGTGGGAACACCTACATGGGGGTTTGACTAAGGAAATCCCCTAAACAACCCCAACATTTTCTCTTAGTCATGTGTGTGTAGTTATTGAAGGTGCAAATCTATTGGAGGCTTCATTCTTTGACCTCTAAATCTAGTTTAATTATCATTTGTGTCATTTCTTGTTTATTTTCCTAAAATTTGAGTTTAGTTATTAGAACTATCAGTAAGTTTTTAGTCATTTTCTATTATAAACTCAATTTTTGGTCCGTATGAGATGCTAATGCACCACAAGATGCCCACGTGCCACACTATCATCCTTGGTCAAGAACTTTATAGTTTCAGGAAGGCCAAGTCTGCTAATTTCTTTGCAACGTTTTGGATCATACTCCATGATCCATCATCAGGATGAATGGCAGAAAGAGAGAATTGAAAGATGATAAGCAGACTTGGATATAAATAGGAATAGGAGAGGGGTGAGAGGGTAGGGAAACACAAAACCCAAAAAAGCTATTAAATATTAAAATAAAAAGGTCAAACAGGGTTATAAAACATAACATCAAACCCAAAAGGAAAGATTCAACATATTATAAAGATCACAAAAATGTAACAAGATGATGAAGGAAAGTGACAAGAGTAACTTTAGAAATCAAAACAAAAGAGTGAAAATAATATGTTAAATAGAAGACAATAGAAAGAGAAAAGAAGTAAACACATGAGAAATGAGATAAGAAGGTGGAATAAAATTGAGAAAGATGTAATAACAAGTGAGATTAAAAAGGTAGGACAATAGGACAAAAATAAAAATAAAAATAAAAAGAGATAAATAATATAAATAAAATAGACAAAGACAAAAGAAATTAGCTAACAAAAGAAAGAAATATAATAAATAATAAGATAAAGAGAAGGCACTAAACACATAATGAAAGTAAGAGGTAAAGAAAACAAAATTGAAAATGAAATGAGAAAAAGATTAATAAAAGAAGAAGGAATAGAACACAAGGATAAATGAAAGAGAGAGAAGAATGCAAAAATTAAAAGAAGTTGACACAAAATGGAAGAAGCAAGTGAAAAAAGTGAAACTAGAGAGACTATAAAAGCCAAGAATAAGACAAAAAATAAAAATAAAAGTAATAAGAGAAAACAATAATAAAAAATAAAAGAACTAAGCAAGCACAAGAAAGAAATTAATATGAAAAATATGAATAAAAGAAAGAAAAGTAAAAAACATACAAGAATTATAAGCAATAAAGAAACCAGATATAATAAAAGTAATAAAACACTACATCAAGCCCGGAAGAGATCAAATTATTATAAAGATGACAAAGAAAGCCAACAAGAAGATGATTGGAAAGTGATAAGAGTAATCTTTAAAATAAAACAAAAGAATTATCAAAATAAAAATGAAATGAATATATTGAATGGGAGACAATTGAAAGAGAGAAGAAATGAACACTTAAGAAAGATATGAGAGACGAAGACAGAATAAATTGAAAAAATGTAATAATAAGTGAGATAGTAAAAGCCGAGGAAATAAGACCAAAAATAATAATAAGAGATAAAAAATATATAAATAAATAAAATAGAAAAAACAAAAGAAATAAGCGGACAAAAGAAAGAAATATAATACAAATAAGGTAAATGAAAGAAAAAACAAAAAACCCGCAATAAGTAAGAGAGATAACGAAACAAAGTGAAATGAAATAAATACAAGGATAAATGAAAGAGGAAAGTATAGAACAAGAAAAAATTAAATTAAGTTAGAAATTAAGAAAAGAAGGATGAAGTAAATAAAAGTGGGGGGGAGAGAGAAAAGAATGCAACCAAATGAGAGAAGTTGACACAAAAAATGAGAATAAAAATAATCGAGAGATTACAAAATCAAGAAAATAAGACAAAAATAATAAAAGTAATACCAAGAGATAACAATAATCAAACAATAAAAGAAATTAATAAAATAAAAGAGAAAAGCAATAAGCATGCAAAAAATAAGAAACAAAGTGACACAATTGAGGATGAAATGAAATAAAGATAAGGATTGAAGAAAGGGAAAAGTAGCGAACACTAAAAGGATAAAAATTAAATTGTGAATTAAGGTAAGAAAGGTGAGGTAATTCAAAAAGAGAAGAAAGCAACAATTAGAAGAAGTTGACAAAAAATAAAAAAACAAAGAAGGAAACACTCCGCTTCTCAATCAAATTGAAATAACAAGAACACTGGCAAAAGACAGGACAAAAACTTGAGGGAAAGGAAAGGGAGAAGGGAGGGAAAGGCAGAGGATCAAGATTGATTGGGAGAGGAAACATTGAGATTGTTTAATAAGGGTTTCCAGGAGAAACTTAGAGTCCATCCTCCATCTCGGTTGAGGTTGCAAGGATGTTTGTTGATTTCAATGGCTTCTTTAAGTTTTCTCTTAAAGAAGTTATCTTCATTGAAAAGGATTTTGGTGCTTTCTAAGGAAATGTGATGCTTGGTCTTGAATGAGTGTTCAGCTAAAGCAGATTTTAGGATGCGTTCGTGTCTTATGTCAGCACAATGTTCTTTGATTCTTCTAGGAGATCTTTGCAACCTACTCTTTTGATTTTTTAAACTCTTGTAAGGTATTTTTAATGCTTAGTCAACTTGGTGTTAGACACATAATTCAGAGGAGGGGTTCTTAGCTAAACAATTCACCAAACTCCTGTAAAGGCTTCATTTAATTATCAAGCAAGGCTTTGTAAGCTTTTGATGATGCTAGCACTGTATGTGCATTCATGGACTCTACATGACCTATATTAGTGAGTATAGGTGGTTTATACATGTATAGGAAAATATTAAAGGCTTGGAAAGGGAAATAAATTGTTAACTTGCAAAATAAAGGAAATAGATTAATCTACTACTTATGCTACGAGTACCTTAGGCTTAATATTGTAACTATTAACTACTAAATCTAAACTCTACAATTCACTAATACTACTGACTATGACTCCTAACTACTTAACTTCTTTGGATAAAAACTCAAGGAAACATGAGCATAATTCATGATACAAGATATCATTCATGTGCATGTAATTAAGAGTTTGCTTGAAATGAATGCAACCACATAATCATCTAATCTAATGAAAAATACCAATGTCGGTGAACAGTACCTCGAGTGACCCTTGCTCGAGTTGTTGTGCCCACAAGGGAAATCAAATGTACACTACTTGAATCAACCAATCATAATAGTAATGGAATTTCCTTTATTACACATAAATTGAACTCTTACAATATGACAAGAATCTCTACAGACTTCTCATTCATGAGTGAATATCCATTGCAACTAAATAACAAAAAACTAACAATGAGATATTATCTATTAAAACAAAACTATAACTATCAACTGTATTCTCTAACTAGATCTACTCCTCAACTGTCGATCCAAATATTAAGCTTAGGAGGAGTTTTATTCACACAAGGACTAAAAATATAAATTAAATGCATATTTCTACTCTTAGTCAAGAATATGGAGAGGACTATTCTTTTCAAATGAAACCATAATTAAAAAAGATAAAAGAAGAGAAATAGAATTAAAACTTTGCCCTGACAGTTTGATAGAGATGTGATTTGTAAAAACTATCATGTTGGCTTCCTTATTAATACATACTTCATCTTCCTCCTATCATCTTATTGGATGATCTGGTGACTCACAATTTACCACTTTAATGATTGCTTCTATCATTTCCTATAATTATCATGTTTTTAACATTTTGGACTCTCCCTTGCAATCTTCGTGGAATCCTTTGGCTGCGAGCTAGTCAATCTAGTTGCTGCAGGTTATAGTTCTTCTGACTGTAAGAGGTTGGTTTTATCTAAAGTATACACATCAATAACAACCACAAACTAAACACAAATTCATACTGAATTCATAAACATTCACACATTTATCCATGCAAATATCATCATATCATAATTATATTTCCACATATCAAAGTTTGGTTTAGGGTGCGTAAAAGATATATGAGTTTTAGGAATTTTTGTGAAATAAGAAGCTTGAAATGTTAAAACACATGAACTAAATGGAAGAAAACTAGCTATTAACCAGGCCCATCAACTCTCCCATTTTAATTCTGCATAAAATAGAAACAAATCCCCTTTATCACTTTATCCCATCACCTGAGCTTTGATCCCTGAGATAGTTGAGGATCATTTTCCCCTTTAGACCTCATTGTCTTGAGGTTGTTGAATCTCCTCCTCTACACAATATTCTTTTATATTATGTTTTCCTTATCACCCTACTTTCATGTATAAATTTGTGTGAGATCATTAGGAGTCATGAAATCCACATTTTAAAATATCTTTACACGTGTTTTCATCTAATTTATGAAGGTGCAAAATCCTTGTGTAGTCAAACCAACATATATACACTTGATGTTCAAAATAAATAGGATTGTTTCATGTAAAGTGTATTTTTTTTAACAAATGATCTTTATTTCTTATAGTTATCTTACATACACCACTCAAGGAATATGCCCCTGTCCTAGTAGAGCCTATAGTCAAAGAAGACATTACACACTTTAGAAAATTGGTCTCTTGTTGCTCTACCTAGTCATAAGTAGGACTTATACCTTGAGTTTGACACCCTCGACACTTAGAAAAATGACTTTCTTTAGGGATTTGGGAACTTATAAATGACCAAAACACATGCGATATATTATTCTTGTGCCCACTTCTCATATTGATCTTTGTACTTTTTCTTGTATTCCTCCTTCCTCTTGTCCCACTATTGGTTCACCTACCTTCTATGCCATCCCCACTAGTGCTATGACTACCCATGTTCCTGGTATTTCAACTACCACTTCCACTCCCACTACTAGTGTTGTGTTTTCTTCTCCCCTTATTTTTATTCTTACCTTTGACCTTACCACACCTTCTATACCATATGTTATTCCTCCCATTGTGGCCACAAATACCCCTTAACATCCTTTCTCCCATCAACTAACCTATACCCTACCTTTTGTGTCTTATTTTCCTCCTACCACCATCTGTAATTCCACCTTAGATTCACTTATTCAAAAGCTAGATATAGTGGAACATAAGTTGACAACTATTCCTAGTGGTAAAAATAATACATTTGTTAAGGCACAAAATACACTACTCAACATTACTTATTCTTTACTAGTGACCTTTTGTAGCACATTATTTTGAAATAAACAATAGTAAATGTGATCCTAATATGTATTTGAGTTCCCTCACTACTCAATGTTCAGACTATGTGTAAAAAGCTAAATTTTTGGCTAATTTATTTCTATGCACTTTGATCAATAATTATATTGATTTCATTCTCTCTTTACCTCATGGATCTATTCAATATTTTTAAGTTACCCAAATGATTTATTAAGCATTACAAGGTTATGGGTGACTGTTATTTTGTATTTGTTTGAGTGTGTTGAAGGACATAATGAGGAGATACATAATTATGTTGTTAGATGTCAATCCTTATGTTCTAAGTTACACCATCATCCTCGTGATGAATAATTACTAATTTTTTTTATCAAGTTATTATTGTCACATATTTGAGATAGTGTATATCTAGATACTTTTGCTTTTTCATGTCATTTGTACTCATATGGAAAAAGTTGAATTGAGTTTTCTTCCTTGCTTCTAATATGCCCAAGTATGGATCATATTCTCATGATTCTTCTACAATTATTATCCTTCTAATTTCCAAAATTTTAATGGATTTTTAAATATTAATGATCATAAAGACAAAAAGGAATGAGAATCATGTTTCTAATACATTTCACGTGCCTTATGTTTTAAGAATCACATTCTTAGAAAGTTCTATATGTTAAAAAACTCTTGGATATTATGTGTGAAATTTTATTAAACTCTAATTTGATTACTTTTCCATGTATTTTTTTCATTAGATAATTTTAGAAGTTTCATATAGTTAATGCTCATCATACTTGAGGTTGCATGGATTTAAAACATAAATACAACATTTGATAGACAATAATATGATTCATATAAAAGTTATCAATGATGGGGGAAATCCTTCATTGCTTACCATAATAATAATGATGATAAAATTTTATAATATTCCATTCCTAGTCATGCTAACAATGTTGATGCATATCATGAACAAGACCTATTTTCTTATGGAATGTGCACATATTGATAGAGATTCTATGGATGGTTGTTATATTTATTATCATGCACAAACACATAGAAGCGATTTAGGGGATACGGTACATCACAGAGACATGTCTTCTTCTTCTTCTACTTCTCCATTATTTATTTTTTCTTATTAATGGATCATATTCATGGTAGATCACCTTATTGCTTTTTTGTTGATCCTAATGAGAACTAGCTTAATAGTCATACTTAAGAGCTTTTGTATAATCATCATATCCAACATTGGGCTTATGACATTTCAAAAATGTCATTGAAAATGGATAATGTTATTTTTATTGATACATCTGCTTGCATTATTTTATCTTTTAACCATTATTTCTAGGGATATTTGTGTGTTATTTCATGTCATTATGCCTTTATATATGTTTGGGATGTTTTTTAGTAGACCATGGATAAAATAATGCAAAGTAGCTTCTTTTATTTTATGCAATTGTATTATTTTTTTTCATGAAGTTAAAATGGTTAAAGTTGACAAAGCTCACTATACACCATTATCCAATTTGAGTAATTTAACCTTGGATGCATTTGTGAGGATTCATAAAGAACCTTCATATGAGAATAGGATGGATATAAATGACCTAGATAATTTTTATAAAGGATAACAATAGAGGACCAACATTAATTAAAGTCAGCTTGGGGTCTCTTCATGTCGGCTTGGTCTTGTTCCTACTTCTTCTTGGTTGCCCCTCACTCCTGCCCGTGGTGTGTTTGGTACCTACTTCATGGGGGCTCTCTTTCTTAGTTTGTTCTAGTTCATTCTTTTCCCCTCCTAGTGGTTTGGTGGTGTTTCCTGTTGGTTGTTTGTGAGGAGTTTTGGCCCCTCTCTGGCCCTGACCAGTGTGTCAGGATTGCTTGGTGTGCTCTATTACTGGGTCTTCTCTTTACTTATTCGTTGTGCGGGATCTCCTGTTCTTCCTGGGGTTTGTTTGTTCCTAAGCACTCTGAGATTGAGAATCTTCTTTTGTTTGTGGTCAAGCCTTGGGATTTTGCGTTTGACTTTCTTCTCTCCCTAAACCCTGAGTTTTCTATCCTTCTGGGAATGGTTCTTGGATCCTTGGCGTTGTTCATTGTGTTTCCTTCTGCGCATCTTTGTGTCACTCTAGCCCTTCCTACGGAGGTGGTCCTATCTTCTTTTGAGAGGAAGATGGATGTGGCTGGTCGTGACTTCTCTCATATTGAGGTGGAGTGAGATGCTTTCGAGTATGCCTGGAAGAAATGTTGGGGGGCTGATTATGCCCTATTTTGTGGCAGCAAGAAAGTTGAGGCTGGCCTTCATGCTGCTTTCTTTTCTTCATCTTCTATTGAGGTGGAGATTTTGAAAAGAGAGATGATCTTTATGGAGTTCTATCTTAAGGATAAGGGCGACTGCAGTCACCACGATATGGTTGTGCTTGGGAATCTCTCCTATAGAGGTGGAGAGAACAGATGGGCTCTGAAGGCAACTGTGGTTGCCCTACGTACTAGAAGTTACCCTTCCTATAATGGTAGAAAGTGTGGTTTATATGGCTCTGTAACTTTTGTTGATGGAGCTTTGTTCCAGATCTGTAGTGGGTTGTTGGTCCCGTCAAAACCAACGAGTGTTAGACTCTTGTAGTTTCCTAGTTCTTGTTTGGGTTGCTCACTGGCTTTTGGCTGGGTGTTGGCTTGCTGTCTTCCTGTGGTGCTGCTGATTGTTTATGTTCCTATCTTTCAGGCAACTTGTTCTTCTTGGTGTGGGTTTTGGGTCCTTTCAAAACCTATTGTAAATGGTTTCGGGTCCATTCAAAACTTGTTTTTCCTATTATCAAAAACATTAATTAAAAATACATATATTCAATCTGAAAATCTATTGCAAATCAATCCAATCTTAGTTATACACTTCTTATTTTAAGGCACCTAAAAAAATGAAAAAACCCTAAGGAACATCAAGTTGAACATCTTACAATATTTAAGGATAAATTTATTGATTTATGCATACCTTCAAAAAACCCTTATGAGGATCAAATTACTCACGTACAAAGAAAACAAGGGGAAAATAAGAGAATTATTTATGATAGACCCACATTTGATTCCAAAGGTCCCACTTCTTTATGGGTACCTACGAAAGATGTTATGGCTAATTAAATTTAAATTTTGTATATATAGTTACCTTCAAAGAAGAAATAGTAATGGGAAAGAAGGATAAATCAATAAATTCACCTATTACTAATATTTTCACTAAGACCTCAAATTCTTATCACACTGAAAGCCATTTGCTCAAGGATGTTAAAGTTGATGCTACTTTTTGGGATGAGGATTATTTCTTGGATGACCATCTTTTTAATGTTCTTACTTGATATCTTTCATACCTAGTCAAAGTGAGAGCAAAATGTAATGGTGAAAACTACATACCCATACCATTTTTCTTTTATGCTTTGGACCCACAATGCTTAGATCATCCTTATGCACTATCTATTGTGAAGGATGCCATACTTTTGAGTGTAAGTTGACAAATAGTCTTATCCCAACCTTATTCCATCTCCACACATCCCAAGATTCTGAGTTTACCTACTGAATCTATCATTTATCATCCTTATGCACTATCTAGTGTGAAAGATGCCATACTTTTGAGTGTAAGTTGGCAAATAATCTTATCCCAACTTTATTCCATCTCCACGTATCTCAAGATACTAAGTTTACCTAATGAATCTATCATTTATCACCTTGGTTTATATCCACTACTATGAAATCAATCTAGGTCATTATTGTGCTCATGAATTTGAACACTAAAATTTTTAATATAAAAATTGAAAAGTAAGCTTGCGTTTCCTTTCCTCACTACTTTTTATGAGCCAACTGAAGCGTGAATTATTTCAATACACACTAGGGTGCTATATTTAAGGACCAACCTGATTCATTTAAATCATTTAGGAGGTATTAAGTAATGTATTATGCACATCTAAAATTCAATTGCAAAAGGATAAGACATGTTAGATTAATAATGCATCAACATCCTAAAAGCGTATTGCATGTCTACCTAATATCTTGATCATTTTTCATTGTCATTGATTTGACTTGTTTAAGGGCTTGACCAAAGGATAATACATCCTTGTCTTGCAACTCCCAAATAGTATTTGCAAACATCCTTTTCCTAGATATACATGACATATATAAAGAAAAACAAATTGTAGAAATCCAAATAAAAGAAATTCAAATATGCGATCCTAAATTCATTCTGTGCATAAATTAGTTCCATATAAATATTATTTCCACACTTCTAAAAATGACTCACTCATATAGTAAATTTAAAGTTTTAGATTCATTTGTCTAATAAACCTAAAATTTCCAACAAATTTTGGAACATTTAACTTTTACATTAGAATCAAAACTAAATACACTTATCTATTTATTTTTAATTACTACACTATCTATTATTAATCCCAACTATAAAATTTAAGTTGATTTATTAATCCCAACTAATTTAAGTTGATTTTTGTTAATTTAATTGTTTTATTTTTTAGTTGGGTACTTACCTAGAGTAGATATTGATGTATAGATAAGTTATTTCTGTTAACAAGGTAAAGAGTAATGGAAAAAAGTCTCCTCATACTAACAGACATACATAATTAGACTCGCCGTCTTGCCAAGTAGAATCTCAATTGAATTGGTGGCATATTATATATGCTCTGGAAGAGGGAGAGGAAGATAGTGGTACATTACAGTTAGACACGATGGGTTCCTTTCCTACCTGGTTTCGATATATCATTCACAAAGTTCAGTACTCTATGTCTCTCAGCTGGAAGGTCAGTTACTCCATTCTCTTTCTCTTAGGGTTAATGTTATTTAAAAAGATTTGGGAGCTTTGTATGCACTATGCACAAGGACAACAATATTTATGTTAAACCCTTAAATTTCGGTGATAAGAAAGAATAATTTTGTCCAGACAGTGAGTAAATGCCATATTCTGCAATGCAAAGCGTGATTGATCAGACCCTGAATGTAGATTATCAAACAATGTGCCCCACACTAAAAAATGGGGTTATATTCTTATCTGAAATGGGTTTAAGCAGAGCCCTCTCTCCTTCCAGTGTTACTAGAAAGATGGTTTCCCACATGGAATCTTCTTAACTGCGGTTAATCTTTATTACAATATGCTAAGGTAAAACCATTATATCTCAGAATTCCGATGTTCCACGAAAATTATGACACGAAGGTCCAGTGCTCAAAAGTTAAAACCCTTCATCTCAAAGACATTGCAGTGGATTTTTCGATGATATTTTAAATATCAGGAATTACTTCGTATCTTTTCAGTATTCACAAGCCCGGGCATTAGAAATCAAATCATAGCTTGCTTGAGTCGACAGTCCAAGACACGAAAATGCAGACTCCTTCTACAGAGTTAGTAGACGTTGGGAATATCCCGCTTAGGTACCGTTTAGAATCCGCATCCCCAAACTACCTTCTTAGCTGATATCTTGAACTTGAGTTGTTCTCCTGTGGTGGAGCATCCACTGCAATTTCACTACTTATTCCAGCACCTATCACATGCCGCCTGACGTCATCTGGCTTCCTTTATATCTGCAAGAGGGTTTCTGCAGGATTACCTGGCTAGCATTTGCATTACCCTGCAATTTCTTTCCCTTGCCTGGAGTTAAGTGTTTGGTAATCAATCTTGAATACAGATTGTATAATAAAAGAACAATGACCCTTCATGTTGCCAGGGCAAACTGATCCATCAATCTGCATTTCACCTTTCCGATTCTTCCAATTTTTACCCTTGTCCTTCCCACTTTTTAAGGTTGGCTATCTAGTTATAAGACTGCATAGGTTTGTAATGGAAACTTGACAGGTCTTTCTGCAGTCAGACGCCCTTTTCCATACAACCTGTTGAATTTCCTTGACTTTTTTCATAACACATTGTTATGTTTGACATCATCGATAAACAATCAATGTTCTTTAACTTGATACATAGATCAGTTACATAATTTTTTTTGCCAATTTATACCTTCTTTTGGTACATATTTTTTATTATTTACATCTCAAGCCAACAGACTTTCCACATGGGAAAGCTCTTATCTATGTCTATTTTTACTTCCATGAGCAATTGTAATCTCTTTCTGCAATCAAGTTGGTTATTATGTGTATTTATAAAGTTATTAAAACTACCTATATCATCTAGGCATTTTATTTTTCAAGATCCAGTTGAATAAAAACTGGGCATTTTGTTTTCATTTCTTGTGTTGCCTTGATTTAGTAGTATCCTTTTCCTTGTCTATGTTTAAAATTAATATTCTATGCTCGCTTTTGTTAAACTTTTGTTGTTTTAGCTTCCATCTATCTATTTGGCAATATCCAATATGAAGTAACCAAATTGTGACTAGCTGGCTGTCCTTGTTAGTCTCTTCCACCCTTCTTCTCTCATTTACTGCCAATCAGATGCTGGTCCTTGAAAATGTAAAGTATTAAACTGAATTTTTGGGCAGCAATCTGTAAGGTTTAATAGAGGAAATAGGGCAGATTACCTATTCAAGGCCAAGCCTTTGTTTTGATAACTTTTATACAACATTCAATCTTGGAAATGGGAATCTTCTAGTTAGCCTTTGAATTTTATGGTATCCCCTTTGGTTCTTTGATTTCATAGGTTAACAAGGTTTCTTCCTCCCCATATTAATGTTTCTCACATAAGGGTTTTGTTAATGATCATGATGTCTGAGCTCCAGTCTCTGACCACATGGACTTTGCTGATATCTTCTATCCTATTCGTATCTCTCTTTCCTCTTTTGTCCATTGTTATAATTGATTAGTTTAGGTCTTGATTCGTGTGTTCCGCATAGTCCCTTAATCCAACAGAGGCTCTATGGCTTCTTCTGCTAATTGTAATTTCTGATTCACGGTCATCTTTTTCATGAAAATCTGAAGGTGAAGCTATTGTACATTTTTACTCACAACAAGAAATTGGCTTTGGTAGCACTGTTTTAACAAAGGTTATGCTCCTCTATTAACTAAGAAAATTTGGTTTTGTCAAAAGTGAATAGTTAGTATTAACAACCTCAAGTAGTAGGTTTGAATGATGTTGACATTTTTGAATATTATAATCTACCATTTCCAGGTCACTGTTTGTTGCCACCTCATTTTAAGCCTTTAGCAGGATGGTTGCTTCCTTCTTACCTGTCATAGGGTGTAGGAATTTTGTCTGTTGGCTAAATAATGAATCGTGGTCTTAAAAATTCTACAAATTCTTTTTAGCTTTTTGAGCTTTATTACTTTTTTCTAAGCAAGCGTTACCTTTTTTCAATTGCAAACACTTTCCTGATACAATAAATATGTCATACAGAACTACAAAATAGGTGAAATTACAGACAAGCAAGTGAACGAAAATGTATTTAAGAATGTTTTCCAAGGAAAGTTGACATATTTGCATTATAGCAAAGGGGAAGAAATGGCACCTACCGTGTCAAACCATGGTGGGACTCTGCTTGTTCGAAGATTACCTACTGCAGATCCAAAGTATGCATCATTTCTCCAAAATGCTTTAAATTTCTTATGTAAAACAACCTATCAAGTGTATGGGTTTTCATTGTAAGTTCAATTTTTTTGCTAGGGGCAAATAATCGTCCTGCCAAATTTGAAAGAATTCTCTATAAATCCTTAATCTGAAAATATCATAACAACTTTTAGTCGATAATCAACTTTTGTGGACTCGCTGAGAGATGATTGAAATTTTGAATGTTAAGTTGCTATTTTGTTTCTATTTTTGGAGAGTTTTGAACTGTCTTTTTTATATTCTGTTTTATATCTAAATTTTAACTTGTGATTCATGATGACATGCAATGATGAGTTTTATAAAACTTAAACTATGTCTCATTTCTATTGTTTCTCACCAAAAATATCTTATAGCTGTATCTTAAATCTTGTTTGATGCAAGTAAATTTTGAAAGAAAAGTACATTTGGGCCCCAAATCTGACTAGAAACATATAATTTGTTTTCAAGTATATTCAATATCAACCCCCTTAAATTATGGATATTATTTTTTCTTTTGACATTAATTACCGTTTAATACAGATGCTTTTCTGCATTCCTGAAGACTGTATTTTCTGTTTGAATAAATATACTTCTTTTGAAAATTGTATGATAAGAGTAGGAAACATAATAAGTAATTAGCTTTTATGATGAGAGGTAGTAAAAGAGAAAATACTTCTAGGAACACGCGACTCTTACACATCTTTCATGTTATAGTGCCTAGAAATATATGTAAAATACTAATGATATCAAGAAAACGGATACAAACTACATTGTAATTTTTGACCCTTTTAAAGAATTAATACAATCATGCTATGTTTCCAAAATTTATCATCAAAGTGGACCACCTGTTAGTAATACACACAAATCTGTCCAATAGACAGCCATTGATAACATGCATTCATTTGAATGTGTTGTGTAACAATAATGAGAATATTTAGTACTCAGAACAGCAGATATATATAGCTACGAGCATCAAAGAAAAAAGCAAATGGTGATATCATAACTGACGACATATTGCTTCAAATGTTTCAATACTAAAATTAAACTAGAATCATTTATCACAAGCTTCAATGGAGAATGTTCATATCTCAGTCTTCATAACCATGCCCAACTTCAAGTTACTTAATAAAAGTCTTAAACTCGAGATTAATAAATAACAATTGGCTCTTCTTTAAAGCAGCAGTGAGCTCTACCTCTGCCTACGATCATCATAGAAATTGATGTTTCAGGTGAAAAAGCTAGTAGACATTGGAAATAGAAAGTGTTAGCATTTTAATTTAACTCTTATTAGACAACTCAAACCAGAGCACGTACTGGCGAAAGCAGAGACCAACAATTTGATGCACACAAGGTTTCAAAGGAATAAAATTGGATCAATAACAAAAGAAGGGAAATTGGCATTGCCAATGCTGCAGGGAGACATGGCTTCCACTCCCTACAATGTGTCTCTGGTATTAGAGATGTCGTGTACGTATCTCCTCTTGTTTCTTTAAAAAATACTAAAAGTGAAATGAAAAGCCCTAAAAATGAAAAAAATAAAAAAATTGTTCTAAAAGGTTGTCATTGACTAGCTTGCAATTTGTATTGCCATTTTGAGTGTGAAGTTGTTTGATTTGAGTGGCAAAATCTTTTTAGTGGTGGATAATGGAAGGAGTTTGATCATAGAAGTGACAGCTGTCATCTTTTGTTGACATTCATTCTTTCACACCTTTAGTGATTACATTCCTTTAGACCTTTGCCATGTTGAAAATGGAGTATATGCAGGAGCAACAACTTTGTTTTGGCCCTGTGTGGAATGTTAAATAAAATTATAAGTTTAGGTTAAAACTAAAAATTAATAATTTATAAGCTCTATGTTTTAACTTATAAGTTATACCTACTTATAAATTTTAACTTAGGAATTGTAAATATTAAATAAAATTATTAAATTATAAGTTGTAATCTTATAACTTAAAAGTTGTAATCTTATAACTTAAAAGTTTATGGTTTATAGTTAAAAACTTAAAATTATAAGTTATTTTTTAATTTTTATTTTAGAATTTCATTTTTAAAATATATACATATATATTTTTAAATTTTAAATCAATAACGTTAAATTGTATTAATTTATTTTTTTATTTTTTATTTCAAATTATATATGGTGTCTTGAAGTACCCTGGTCATATTTTAAGAAAATAGTGTATTGGTATCGGTACCTGCCTTGCATGCCAGTACTAGTACCAGTATCCTGGCAACCTTAGAAGTTGCTTTGAATGTACATCTAGTGCAGCTCATTGATCTTTATTGGGGCCTTACATGTTCCGTCATATAACAAGGAATGCAAGAATGAAATTACTAGTGGTGTATTTTTTAGCACACAAGGTATATGATATTATTGTAGGATAGAATATAATCAAAATATACTTTGCTTGAATGAAATAAATTCCAGAAAAGGTGCTCTGTTAATGACTGCGTTCCCTATTCCCTTAAAGTGCATGCATATGTACTCACATACACACATGCGTATACACACAGACATACATATATACTATTAGTTCAAGAATGTAATATAGTCAATCTATAGATGTTCGAAGAATCTTGTTAAACACTCAGTATGTCGATTAAATTATGGCCATCACCAAACACACCATAGATAGTAGCCTTCTGAGTTTCCACTCATTGCCTTTTCAAACTGATGACTTTGGGTTCAGTAATCTGTGGCACCAACTATCTTGTGCTAGCACCAATGCTGATAAGCACCTTTTGCTTGTTGGAACAAGTTTACATACAAATGTCTGAAAGTTAACATAAATTGGGCAGTTCAAACACTCATGGAATTTTCTTGGAACTATAACATCTTCCTGGTGGCTGATCTTTCATATTCCACAACATAAACTTTCATGATAGCAAAACAACTGATGACAATGGCATTGTGTCAAATGTTTCTTACTCATACTGTGATCATTGTGTTGCTGAATCTGTGTTACCAAAGATGTTACTTGCAATCTTATAGGCTTATATTCATGGGACTCTTACTATTTTTTTATGCTTGAATCTCCTACTCTTTGTCATTACCAGATAGACCTGTTTCTCACACCTTAATGCAGTGTTATTTTCTTGAATAACTCCAATGTCTTCAAGAAATCATCTGAAACAAAGTTTAAACTATTTCCGTTATGCATAACAGGACGATGTATGCTCTGCTTCTGCCCTTGGAGATGAACTTGTATTCATTTCATGCTTTCTGAGTCCCCTCCACTAGATAATACTGCCAACCTGTTTGAAGCAATAATTTCATCAATCTGCACTCATCAATATCTGGAAATGCCCTAAGTGAGTTCTGATTTGAGTAAAAAATGAATCTGGATGTTCAAGCAAAAATGGATTCCTTTGTGATCTGTGATTCTAAAAGTCAAACTTTGGCACTGTTCTTTTACAACTTTAATTAACTCAGGTCATGACGAATGATGATTTTCTCATCGATGCATGTCACCAATATAGAAACTCAATAATTGAGTCAGCTGACATGGGCATTGAATTCTGCACCACGCTGCTTGCTTGTGGATATCTATTCAATGCATTGAGACATCAGTTGTAGGATGCTTCAGCCCATAGTTTTGCACATTCTACTATCAAGTGTTTGTAGGCTTGCTACACAAACTTCTGGCTGTTGCCAGTAATTTTCCTCTTCTAATCATCAATTCAAGAACGCCATCTTCTTAACAAGCGGATTAATATTTAAGTTTAGAGCTGCTGCAACTGCCAATACTGTTCTAATCGACTTCTTTTGATTATTGATACCTTGGACTTCTCCTATAACCATTTTCCAATGTACTTGTGCCTTATACCAATTATGGGTCCATTTGAGTCAGTCTACACTTAAAGAGTATCCCTGTTGTATCTATTCCTAGTTTACTTGATACCTATTTGAGTACAGATATGAGAGGGATATGTGTCCAATATACTGGAAGTATGTGTTATATCAGAACTGTATTCTGATAGTTATTGTCATATACAAGCATGGGTGACTTGAAATGCATGAAAGGAAAAACAGCAAAAAAATGCTTGGCAGAGATGTAATGTCATTTCCAGCAGCTGTTGCCTTGGTTATTGTCTTTGCAGCCATTTGGTTTCTGGCTGTCGTTTATTTTCGAGCTCTGTTTTTTGAGGAGTCTACAGTGGAAATCTCAGTTACATTTGGTTTCTAGTGGCTATTTGGTGTCAATCAGCATGCACAAAGGGAAGTATTCATTGTCACTTTGAAACATTAGTTCACCTTGAGGCGCAGGCTCACACAGGCTTTAGCTGATACTTTGGAGGTGATTGGTAGTATTTTCAGGTGTGCATGTCAGCCCCACTTACAGCTGGTTTTGGGTGCATGAAAACAAGAATATATTGTAGTCAAGAAAGACAAGAAGTTTTGGTAAGCAACCATAATGGCTTGCCTTATTTCTAGACAAAGTAACTGCCAATATAAAATCGACCTCCAAGGACATTTTGGGGGAGAGGAGAGCACTCAGGAAATAGAAGAGATGTTTGTTGAAAGTTGGAAACTTCTTTAATTGAGAAATTCAAGTTTAATTGTTCCCAGGTGAACATTTATCTTTGTAACTGCCATAAAGTGTTATAGAAGGAATATAATCAGTTCCAGATCTTTCTCCATAGTGTTTTTAAGCTCAAGCGGGTTTCATAGATTTGTGCCTTCTGTGTGCAGACATTCTTTTCTAATTGCTGTTATCTATGTGGATGAGTGTAAGTCTATATGTCAAAATATTAGATAATGATTACTGTATAAAATTTAAATGATTTCTGTTGTTAAATATGATTCAGCTGGGTTCCAAGAATGTGAGATGAACTACCTTTTTAAGAATGATAATGAATTAATCTAAATTACTCTTATAGATGTTTGTTACCCCAAATTATGCAAGAACTGCCCTTTGCTGTTTGGCATGCTCCATTTAGGTCGATTTATTTGTGAGCTCATTTGTCATACTGGACATTTAAAACTAGTTAATCTCAATTTGCTGCATTGCCTTATGCTGATATATTCTTCATTTTTCTCTTGGCATCACCCTTGTTGTGTGTGTTTGTCATTGTTTTTAAAGAATGAGTGGTATATGCCTATAGTCAAACTGAATGTAGATATTTTTGGGCTCTTCCTCCACCCTACTATTATACTTCTTATCTTCTGCAATTGGTTTTCTGTTCCTTTTGGTTGGCTAGTTATTATTCATGGTAGCGTTATACACAAAAAATTCGTGATCAACCCTGAGTGATTTCCACCTGCCTCATTTGTTGTGCTGTTTCCTGACATTTTCAAAAAGTGGTTCTGATTTTTTTTATGTATGCCTTCCTTTTTGGGCTCATTTTTGCACTTAGGAGAAGAAATATAAAAGCATGAGAAAATCGGAAATACTTCTTATCCTCTGAATTGGTTTTCTTTTCCATTTGGTTGGCTAGTTATTAGTCATGGTAGCATTACACTCGAAAAACTCATGATCAACCCTGAGTAATTGCCACCTGCCTTGTTTGCTGTGCTGTTTCCTGACTTTTTCAAAAAGTGGTTGTGATTTTTATTATGTATACCTTTCCATTTTTGGCTCATTTTTACACGTAGGAGAAGAAATATAAAAGTATGGGAAAATTGAAAATTTTTAGTTTCGGGTTAATGCTAGGACATTCTAACTTTTCAAGTTCACTTTTAATATATTAATTTTCGAGTTAAAATTTTAAACACTAATGAGTGTTTTGCTTTTCATTATATCCTAACAAGGGTTCAGTATAAAAAAAAGGTCGCCCCTAAAAGAGTAGGCTATGTTCGATGATGATAGCACTTACCTACTATTTTAGGACCAAACATATTTCTTTTTACATAGACCATCATAGATTAAAGTAAAATAAGTGTTTTTAAAAATTGTAGTAGTTCTTTTAATAAATGGATTTTTTTAATGTATTATGCTTATTTCTAATCTCTATGCACTATATTTGACATGAATAACAAAATCAAAATTATATATATTTTTATGAACATAATATTTGGTTTCTAGCAGCCTGAGTTTTTACCAAGTTTTTTCTGATTTAAACCTGGGTAATTGAATTCCATTTACCCTTTTGCACACTGTTTCAATGCTGAATAAATGGAATGCTACCATGGTTATTATGACTATGGAGGCTGATATTGGTGCTTGCTTGCGGGAGAGATAATTCTGCTTTAAATTCATGACATTCTAGATTACTGACCAAATTCAACAAGATCTGGCAAGATCTTTTCAGATACATATTTTTCAGACATATCAAAGTTGTCCAACGTGATCTGTACAATATTTTTCTTTTTTTTTAAATAAACAATTTCAGTTCCCTGCAAACCCATGCCTCAGCTGATATGCTCTGCCTAGTCCAGCAATTAAATTTAAATATAGAATGTTATATTCAAAATAAATTACAACATAAACATGTATATAGCTAGACTTGAGTATTAGAGATGGCCGCTCATATGCAACATCCTTTACTTGCTAGAAGGAGATTCTCCCACATTTGCAATCCTATGATTACTTTCAGTTGCTCGAGATCAGTGTTTCTCCGAGTTTCAAGACAGGGAGAGGTGGGGACATGGTTTTGGGGATAACAAGTTTTTGTCTGGATTTGGGGGCAGCACGGGGATGACTATTAAAATAATATATAAAAAATACTACTTGAATTTTAAAATACAAATAAAAAAATACTACTTGAATTTTAAAATACAAATAAATAACAAAAGTTAAAACTAACTTTAAAAAAGAAGAAGCTGAAATATTAAAACAATGTTCCACCTGAGTTTCGGGGACGGGGACGGGGGGACGGCGGGGGACGTGTTTCCGAGATGGGAGACGGGGGGCCTAAATTGGGGGACGGCGGGGGGACGGCGGGGGGACGGCGGCGGGGGGGCGGCGGGGGGGTGGCGCTAAAATACATATAGTAATGCATTCTAATTTCTGATTCCATTTATTTGCTCATACTCATAGAGATGTCCACTCATGGAATGCAAATTATGCAATGGTTGCAATTATTATTAATTTATTTGCTAACTCACAGAGATGTCCGCTCATGGAATGCAATGGTCGCGCAGCTTGCAGTTGCAATTATTATTAATTTATTTGCTAACTCACAGAGATGTTCGCTCATGGAATGCAATGGTCGCGCGGCTTCTGCAACCCCCGCGACCATTGCATTCCATGAGCGGACATCTCTGTGACGCGTCACAGAGATGTCCGCTCATGGAATGCAATGGTCGCGGGGGTTGCAGAAGCCGCGCCAACCCCGCAACCATTGCATTCCATGAGCGGACATCTCTGTGGCGCTCAAAAAACCAGGTTTCAACGTTTTGCATACAATGAAAATGAAATCGCGAGCCAAAACGAAGGGTTTGAAAAATGAAATACCTCAAATGTAGTCGAATGCACCAGACTCCAGTCAAAAAACCCTGCGGCTGTTATGTAAAATGATATAATTTCATCAAATGAAGTATAATAAAACTTAGGTTAAAATGTTTTTAACTTTTTCAATTTTTTAACCGGCGTTTCCATCGCGTTTCCATGGCGTTTCTGTGCGCAAAAGTCAGGGAAATGTCTCCCTTCAGGAGGAGACGGCGGGGGGACGGCGGCGGTACGCGGAGACGGCGAGGACGCTTCGCTGCCTCGCCTCGAACGCCCCCGCCTCCCAAACGCTTTTGGGACGTGGAACACCGATTAAAAAATAAATACAATGTGCTGAATTTCCAATGATAGTCTATTTATCCAATATTCTATCTAATAATCATGATATTAATTTCTTTTTATTAATCAAAGCGATTATTTCTTTGTCCTGAGTACACAGTTCTTGCCTTTCATGCGGTGAACATTTCTGTTTAGTATCATCATGGCATGTGTAGAGTCATCAATCTTGTCTGACCATGATTCAATTCGACCATTATTATGAATATGATGAATGAGGGCTCTGTAAAGATGCCTCAAAAATGAGTATGCTTATGCCTCTGGGTATGCACTCAACCAAACTGACTTTATGGATGAAATACTCGGCGCGGCTCTTGGCAAACAATTGTTCAAACTTTTAGTTTATTTTTTCTTTTAAAGCTGCTTTTCAACAGCAGGCCATTGGGGATATCCTAACATCACAGGGTCATCAAGGGACCCTGGGGATGCTAGGGTGTCCCTTTGGCATTCTGAATTGGGAGAATAGAAGCATTTTTCAAATAAAGGGGATATCCCATTTTACCCAGATTATTAGGGATTGGGCAGGGATGTTTTGTACCCTTCCCTAGGCTCTTGAAACATTCCCATTTCTGGGGACAAGCTCACAATCCTGGGGATGCCTTGGGGTATATGACTTGTGATTAATAATAGAGATACTGGATTGTAGAATTTTAGAGTTGTTTTCATCCAAGAGGTTAGGTTGTATAGTTGGAGACATTGCTTTGATAGACACTCCTGCCCTACTCAGAGGCTTTGGTAGGCTTCAATTAAATCTGCTATTTGTGGCCTGATACAGGTTCCTTTAGTATAGTGACTATTGGCTTTTACTTTGGATGTTAATAACTTATTTCCTCCAGTTCATCTTTAGTTGACAGTAACTCATCTTTAGTTCATCTTTAGAAGTACTTGAATCTGTAGCAACCGCTTCTGGCTATAATAATTAAAAACTTTGAGGTATATGCTCTCTTGTTTTGTCCCCTTCCTCAAACAATTGAAATGCTTCCATTATGGGGAGGGGTTTTGTTGTGACCTTTTCACACATCGCCCCATTGCAAATGGGGAGCCCCTGTTTTTTTTGCTTATTGGGGTTTTGCCTTGGCGTCACAACTATTAATCACCATTTTACAATGAGGAGTTAGAGTTTTGAGAAATCACTCGGGTCAAGTAGCGAATTCAAGCCCAAAACAATGCCTAGACGTCGTCAAAGTGCTCAGAAGGTCCGAAGGACTAAGAATGCCATTGCTTTGAGTCAATTCTGACACTTCCTACTTTTTAGGGATCTTGCTTTTTTGCTTTTTTCAGCTTTTTTGAAAGTTGACCTAGGGTTAGGTCCCACAGGTCATGGTGTCAACGTTTTATCTTCAGAATCAAAATTTTGTGCCTACAAGCATAAAAAGCAAGAAAAATCTCCAAGTGAGGGTTTTGTTCAGATGATCCAGATGAAAGCAAGAAATGCATCCAAAGGCTAGGCAAGGTAAACATGGCGCAAGCATCATCAAGTTCACCTAGAGGAATAAGCACATGGTCTAGCACATAGTCCAGCACATGGTTCAGCACATTGTCTAGCCAAAGACAAAGTCCGCCCAAAGGAGAATGCACATGGCAAGCCAAAGGAAAAGTCCGCCCAAGCTTGGCATGAGGAGTTCCAAGTCCGCTTGGAGGAAGATCAGACATGTCTAACCTGAAGCAAAGTCCGCCCAAGAGGAGATGGCAGAGATCAAGCCAAGTCCGCCCAAGGGAAGTGCATCATGTCCGAGCCAAGACAAAGTCCGCCTAGCTCAAGGTGAAGATGGCAAGACATTGGCAAAGTCCACCCAAGCTAAAAGAATGGATGGCAAGACAAAGGTGAAGTCCGCCCAAGGTAGAAGTTGGCATGAAATTCTCGAACTCCACCTTAGCAAATGAGCAAAGTGGCACAACAACTATGAAGTCCGCCAAGGAAAACTCATAAAATTGGGTAAGTATTGATACCTTGGAGAATAAAATTTCAAAATTCCCTAAGCAATGAGCAACTCTGCCTGACATGGCCAACCAATCATGAAGTTTGCCAAGACTAAATTGAAGATGCCCAAGACACAGCCAAGAAGGAAGATGTCTTGCCAAGTCCAAAGTCCGCCCAAGAATGGCTTGCTGATCATGAAGTCTGCCCAGCTAGCAAGGAAAGTGGTTTGCCAATGATGAAGTCGTCCTAGATCAAAAATAACAGTGCCCAAGACACAATGAACTCCGCCATGAAATGGCATGGAAAATGTGAAGTCCACCATGCTATAAATTCAAAATGTCCAAACAATAATGAGCTCCGCCTTGACACTTGGGAAAATGTCCAAGATCATTCAAAGTCCGCCCATGATAAAAGCAAATTGTCCAACCAGCAGCCAAGACTGCCTAAGGAAGAAAAGAAAAGAATTCGCTTGCCAATGGGGAAGTTCGCTCAAGCATAATAGAAAAATGGCATGACATGTGCCAAAGTCTATCAAGGTTAGAAACAAACATGGTAAAATTTGCGAAGAGGACACAAAAAATGGCTAAGTGTGAAATTTTCCTACAACAAAAGAATCAAATTTTGACTAAGTGTTGGGAAGAGAACAGGAAGAATGAAGAGGAATAAAGAGGAAAAGTAAAGAGGAAATGAATAAAATCCTTGTCCAAGGATGGAGTCTGCCCTACTTAGCACAAGCCAAATTCAGAATTGAAGGCAAATCCACAGGCAAAGCTTATTCGAGCATAGAGATGGCCAAAATATTGGCTAAGTGTTGAATGGTCCACATGAAGGTGTTACAAAATGAAATTGAATAGCCAAAATTTGGCTAAGTATGGGAAATACTTCATAGCGAAAGTTCCAATTTCCTCCATTATGGCGAAAGCACAGGGGAGTTCTTCTCCAAATTCAAGGCACTTGAAGGAATTTCAAAGCAATCTGGAAAGAAAAGTTTAATAACTTTAAGTCTAGACATCTGCTCCAAGGGGAGACTTCAAGACCTCAAAGATTCAAATGCAAGTGCAAAGGACATAGTCATCGAGAAAGAAAATATTCTAAGGCAAGTACATGGAAAAAGAACAAAGTGACCAAGGAGAACATCCAACACGCTGAGGTGGTCCCTCGTCATCTTCCAACCAATCAAATTGTTCCAAATCGACATGTCTAGGTTCAATGAACCTGACTTATCCATGGAATTGGTTTATATTTAGCATGCAATTTTCTCATTGGTTGAGAGGTAGTTAGTTGTGACAAACCCTAATTAGGGTTTTATTTTGTAATCTCGGCTGTTGATTCGAAATCAATCTTGGCCATTGAATTGTAATTGAAGAGCCTATAAATTGAGCTCGCCCCTCATTTGTGAAACATGGGAGCATGTTGCAAAACATGTTGAGATAAGTAAATTGTTGCATACAATTGCCAAACTAATAAGTAATGCATTGTTCGAAATTTCGAATTGATGGTGATTACCTCTATTAGTTTGGAGTTGGCATGGTTCTTATCCCTCATCATAGTTTAGATTTTATTTCATGTATGTTAGATGAATGAAAGATTTGATAGTATGGATTGGTGAAACTCTTGCTCATACTTTCTTTGAATGAATGATTTTTGTTCAATGCGTAAAGTTAGCCTGAGCCTATATTGTGGATGCTTAACTTGTGTCTGGATAAATATTGTTCAATTTGATGGTAGTTAATCATGACGTGAAAATCATAAGCACACCCCTTAGAAGATTGCACTCACTTTGTGTAGTTGTCCTCAATGTGGCGAAGCAAAGTGTTGTTATTGGTTCCACCGAGTCCATACTATCTCTTGAATTCTTAGGAGTAGATTAGAACTTCTAAATCCTTATCTCCTTTTCAATTTGCTTGAAGTCCATGATCCAAGACCCAAACAATAGAGCTTCATTGTCTAAACCTTCATTGTGAATTGAACGAGCCTAGCATAAGTCCCTTTGTGTATTACCAGCATATCGCAACACCCATTGAGCTTATCCACACATCAAGACCTGATAAAAGAAACCTTGGAATCGCCATATGATCTTTTTGCAATCTTAGTATATGCGGTGGTTTTTCAAGAGAGGATAGTGTCTTTGGACATTTTATTCTGTGTTCGGTGAGTAACAAAACGCACACCAACAGGTTCACAATCTTTGGGATGCATCCTCAGGATATACTACTCAAGATTAATAGTGGCAATTCTGGATTGTCAAATTTAAGAGGCATTTTCATCCAAGAGGCTACATTGCATAGTTGTAGACATCACTTTGACAGATGCTGCAGCCCTACTTAGTGGCACTGGTAGGCTTTGACAAAATCTCTTATTTGTGGCCTCATACAAGTGCCAATGTTAATAACTTTGGATGTTAATAACTTATTTCTTCCAGTTCATCTTTAGTTGACATTAAGTTATGATTGGTGAATCACAAATACTTTAAACTGAAGCAATCACTTCTGGCTATAACCATAAATTTTTTTGGGATATTTAAGCTCTTGATTTCTTCCACTCAGGATTTGTGTTCATTAAAGCTTTTTTGCTCATGAGTGTTTTCAGTTTGCATGTTTTTTCTTGTCATATTACAAATTAAAACAAATGCATTTTCATTTCCTATATTCCTTTATTGTCTCCTGAACTCCTGTTTAATGGTTACTTTTAGGTAAGGGAAACCATGAATATTCCTTGTATTTGATTCTTTTTGCATTGGTCTGTAGTTTGCTAGGGAAATGACTATTTCATGAAACAGACAGATTTGACTTGTTCTTAAGTAGATATATTGGAAGCAAAGTTAGATGTTTCAAGCAGAAGACTGAAGAGAGTCAGTGCATATAGGAATTCATATAGATTTGCTCCATGAAGGTGTTTATTGATGCATGTTTCTCAAAATTTTTCTTCTTGCATTTGTGGTTGTTCTTGGAGCAACAGTAACATTGTGTGACCTGGCCACAGGACAGTGTTTGTTGGTGATGTGGTTGCATTGAAGGATCCCCAGAATCCTGATAATTCCATTATCCGGAGATTAGCTGCAGTAGAAGGAGAAGAAATGCTGTCAACTGACGAGAACGAAGAGCCCTTCATTCTAGAAAAGGATCAATGCTGGGTGATTTCTGATAATGAAACTTTAAGCCCTAAGGTAGCGGTAAGACAATGATTTGAATTTAATTGGGAGGATTGATGTGTAAAAGATTTGAGAAACTAGATTAAGGTGTGGAAATTAATAATATGTGCAAGTGTGACTTAAATTAAGCTGCATTTTACTAATCTTTTTGATTTGAATTTGAAGCTTCTGGATTAAACTGTGAGTAGTCTTTATTTCATCGACATTTTGGATCACACTACATGATCCATCATCAGGATGATAAGCAAGAGAAGAGAATAGTGTGATCCGAAACGTTGATGAAAAAATGATTACTCACAGTTTTATCCAGAAACTGCAAATCCAATCTTTATTGACTGGAAATTTCATGCCTCTAATCTTTTTGAGATTTGGCTACAATTAAGTGGAATTAGTGGGTATTCGTAGATTCTTTTATCATCCATAGAAAATCTAGATTTTCTCAACCACAAGGGGTCTTTTCATATTCCATTAAGACTTTAAGTTATTGAATCTTATTAAAGTCTGACACAAATGCCACGAGGTTTTCAGCATAGTGCACTAGAGTGGCAGTGGTTTCAAATCTTGAAGTTCAATGTACAATTAAGAATCAGTATAATAAGTCATTTTCATATGATGTTGGACAATTTGCTTCTACCTTCATACAAGTCGTATACACATTGAATTAAGGCAAAAATTTTGTGCACATTAGGTTCAAATCTTATAGAACTTTTAAGCCAAAGATTGTATTTAATTATGATTTTGTTCATTATTTTTTACTTAAAAGATGCAGAAATATTTCTGACCTTCATTCTTGGTGAAAATAAGCACATAACTTTTGCATAAACGGCTATGTCTGTAATTGGTCAAATTTTATATCTTCAACAATAGGTTTATGAAACAGATAGCAGTTGCAGGAATGTTTATGTGTAAGTATCAGTTCTATATCACTCTTTAACCATAATAATTTTTTGAGAGGTCTTATGAACTTCAACTTAAGTGCCATCTGCTGAATGGAAAATGTATTCAATACAGAAAATCATTACCTGGATTTTTTCGTGTCTAAGTTCCTTTCCTTTTTAGGAGAGCTAAAATCTTTGTCTATTGATCAAGCTGTTTGCTATCAAATCACTTTGCCAACTTGACCTTTCTCCTGCATTGGCCGAGCCCCTTGGCCTGGCTGACATGAGCATAAAGGTAGCCCTTACGTAGGGGTAGGAAACATTATGATAGGACATTGGTCAAACTATTGACAATCCCAGATGGATGTTTTCAATATTGATGATAACTTTTTCTTTGGCTTCATCTTGATGAGAGGGCATCATTGGAGAGGAGGAAAAAAATATCACCTTTCCCCTAAGTTGAAAACACCAGTGTAACATGGAATACTTCTAGCTCTCCAATTAGCTGGTGCTATTGTTGGCAACTCATGGAATAGCAACTGTGGAGATCGGCAGTTGGCACTTGGAAATCCCACCTACTGAGAGTGAGTCATATATGGAGGAAGCAGTAAGACCATTGCCTAGGGCAACAATGAATCACTTTGGAATAATAGTCTTGTTAGCAACCCTCATGGTCAATGGATCATCACTCATGCTCGGGGTGCTATCCCTCATGATTAGGGAATTATTAATTAGGATTGGGATCATGGGACGATTGGTCGTGATTAGAAAATTATTGATAAGGATGAGGACTGGAGGCAAGTTGTGACTCCAGACCGGAAGAAACTAACCCTTGAACAATAGGAAACTACTTGGAGCAAGAAGTCTTTTCCTGGAAGCATTTGAAACTCTCAGTTAGCACACTCTAGCGGATAGGTCCAACTAAATGAGCAAGACACTTTGCTTGTATGGATCAATCAAAGGGCAATCTCTTGCACAATATTTTCTATTGGCTGATTTGACTGATTGGAACTATCCATGGTAGGTTCTACACTATGAGATAAGAGCATAGCTATCTTCATTTCCATTTGTTGGGCTGTTCATCCCCATCTTTCATGGAAAACGGGCATAGCTCTCGTCCTTGGAAGGGGGATAGCTCACAACTCTGACAATTTTTTTTGTGTTACAATTGTAACATTTACAAGTTGCAATTACATGCATGCATGCTAGAGCATTTGTGACACAGCACAATGACACTCACAAAGCATGCAGTCAGCACACAGGGTACAATTGCACAAGTAGAAGACTTGCTTGGTCGTGTGACCACTCCATCGTGATGGACATGCAAGAGAGTAGAGTTCATTATAACTCGAGTGATCGGATCCAAACCACAACCAGTATCTCTTGCAAATTGGATGAGAAGGGTGAGAGCAATATATGCACACCTTCAAGAAATGCAATTGCTTAAATGGGACTATGCAGGAACCCTCAATGTTCCATTACTACAAAACTATGAGGCAACTTTGCAAGTCCATGTAGGCAAAACAGCAAGGGAACTCCAAAAGTCGCACATAATTGCAAAACTGCAAGGGAACTCCAAAAGTCCCATGCAGTTGCAAAACTGCAAGGGGACTCCAAAATTACCCCACAACTGTAAGACTGCAAGGAACTTCAAAAGTCCCATACAATTGCAAGGGAACTCCAAAAGTCCCATGCAGTAGCAAAACTGCAAGAGAACTTCAAAAGTTCCACACAACTGCACAGGAACTCCGAAAGTTACATGCAATTGCAAAATAGCAAGGAACTCCAAAAGTCCCACACAATTGCAAAACTGCAAGGGAACTCCAAAAGTCCCACAAGTCACGTTTAACATTGATGTTACAAGGGCAGTTTTAAATATGTTGAATCTGTCATTTCCAAAATTCCAAAGGCTCAAATAGCCACATTTAGGATTCATGAATTTGACTAATTAGATTTTAACCCAAAAGCACATTTTCCTTTACAAGCATTGGCATTAACCATCCAATGCAACAAAGCATAAAGACCTAATCAATTTCATGTCAAATTGTTGATATTTACAACATGATAACGTTGGAACCTATCCACTCATAGCATTCCAATGATAACATTAACATGGCTTCAGTTTCATTTGAACCTTAGAAGCAAATAGATATATCATCTCATTTCTAGGACTGTCTACACATACAAAATCTATCATAAGATTATATCTGTAAAGTGTAAACATTACAAATGACAATATAAATATGATATAATGTTATGTCTTCCATCACAATCATGGATGGTCCAAATTCCATATAGCAAAACCCAATCATATATGTTAATCAATTAATACAAGGGTCACAAAATCCCCTTTTTCATAATTTCCACAAAATCACACAAATAGAACACAAAATAATAGGATGCTGCAAGAGCCTACCATGCTCTCCAAAGATCACCAACATGAATCCTTGGTCTCCTATAGTGGATACCATCCAACCATGTGGGACCTTGAGGTCCATCCCTTTGTACTAGGAGGTCATCCGAGTGGGTAGACATACAAACTCATGCAATACATTATAGGTGTGACACAAACTAAATCCAAAATATAACACATCCAATAGCCTATACAATGCAAACAAGATAACCAATAATGCCAAGCAAGAG
>VDFB02034091.1:0-10887 GCA_007258455.2 Sequoia sempervirens | reverse complement strand
GGAGGAGATGGACAGGGACTTAGGAGGACAGGGGGGCAGGAGCCAGATGGAGAGGAGGAGGCATACGGGGCCGGGGAGATGGACAGAGACTTAGGAGGACAGGGGGGGCAGGAGCCAGCTGGAGGGGAGGAGGCACAGCCACAGCAGAGATCTCTGAGGGTGATAGATCTGGACGAGTTGGAGAGTGAGGGGTACTCAACCGAGAGTGAGGGATATCATCCGCGAGAGATGGAGATTGACTCAGATGTGCATGATATAGCACCGGTAGACGCGGCACCACCCGCAGGGGAGGATCCAATGGCCGTACTGAGAGAGACAGTGGAGAGGCTGCGACAGAGCGAGCAGCGGGTGCGGGAGGCAGGGGCAGAGCGGATTGCAGTAGAGGCGGAGAGGGATGGGTGGCAGGCCCGCTTTGCTCAGGGCAAAAGAGACTACATGGAGCTAGCCAGGCTAGCATCAGAGCAGGAGCGGAGATTGGTGAGGGAGAGGGATGAGAGCCGGGATGAGACCGTGGACCTGCGGGCCGAGGTGGAGAGGTTGCGGGCAGAGGTGCATAGCAGGGAGACAGGGGATGCTGAGAGTATGCGGATAGAGCTAGCTGAGCTTAGAGATCGAGTGCGTATAGTGGATGCAGAGAGAGGGGTGTTACAGGCACAGGTGGAGGAGTTGGAGGTTGGGAGGGATGTGTTACAGGCACAGGTTCAGGTAGCACAGAGCGAGAGGCAGATAGCCGAGGCAGAGGCGCAGTCGCTACGCAGGGAGAGAGATACAGCGACAGCACAGGCATCTAGCTTGCGACGAGAGCGAGATTCGACTGAGCTGAGATTGCAGGCTCTGCAGAGGGACAGAGATGCAGCGATGGCGCGGGGACAGGCTGCGCAGAGGGAGAGGGATGCTGCAGAGTCACGGATGCAGACCTTACAGGGAGAGAGAGATGCAGCATGGGCTCAGTTGCAGGGGGTGCTGGTTGAGGGGGGAGGTGCAGGGACAGATGTACAGGAGCTGCACACACAGTTACAAGCGATGCAGGCCGAGAGGGATAGGGGCTCAGAGCAGATACGACAGTTGATACTAGCTCAGGAGGCCTAGGCACGGGAGAGGCGGGCTATCAGTGCAGACCGAGATCGGTATAGGCATGAGCGGAATGCCGCGAGACTGATAGCAGGGCAGCGGGATGAGTTTATGCAGCAGGCTAGCTATTGGAGAGGGGTATATGAGCAGGTTGTTCCAGAGCCAGCGTAGCGCACAGCACGCTACGTCAGTCAGGCTCCACTGCCCCCAGGGCCATCCCAGTCACTGGGGACATGCACCAGGGGTTTCAGTGACTACCGGCGGACTCCGTCTCCATACGGCGGTTATCAGGGGACACCCACCCATGAGTACCAGGGGACACCCACCCGCGAGTACCAGGGGACACCAGCACATAGAGGGTCAGCACCCGATTCTCCGCAGAGGTCAGATGTGGGCAGCTCACAGTAGAGCAGGCAGATGCAGGACATTGGTTATTTTTGGCAGATACAGGATGGATGGTGTGTACATGTGGCCAGAGAGCAGAGGTGATCCATTTCTCTGGATCTTGTATCTTATTATACGATATATGATGGAGATGTATTGTATTGTGACATTTTATTATTTTGATGATATGATGGCCTTTATTGACATCATGCAGGATGTTTCCTTTATGCAGCTATATGAGATGATTCATGATGTGATTCTGCATGCATATATATATACACATGTTTATATGGATGACTTATGTTTTATGCTTTATGTTTTTATGGATGGATGATTTATGATTGATGCAGACGTGTTTATGATTCATGATGTATGGATGCACATGTTTATATGATTTATGATGTATGAGTGATGGATGGATGATTTATGCATGTTTATATGATGTATGATATATGATTCATGGATGCACATGTGGATGGGCGATTTATGCATGTTTATATGATTTATGATGTATGATTTATGGATGCACATGTGGATGGACGATTTATGCATGTTTATATGATTTATGATGTATGATTTATGGATGCACATGTGGATGGACGATTTATGCATGTTTATATGATTTATGATGTATGACATGTCAATAACGACCGTTATGAGGATGCGGGTAGGCGATAGGCGGATGGAAGATTGCATTTGCCAAAAACAACCATTAATATCCTGAGAGGAAGAGGACCGACACGAGGAATGAAGAACGAGAGTACTTGCACAATCGACATCATAAGTGGTGGTTATGATGGAAATGAAGGGTTCATGCAAAGTGGTGGAAATGCAGTGAAAATGAGATCGTGCCATCTTTGGAGCATTGATTTTTACTATAGCGTAAGGTACTAAGCACCTTGATATAGAAGACCAAGGCAAGTAAGTACTCTACGCATGAAACAAACACAGCAAACAATAAGGTTATCGCAGCACCCCGAGGTCACGATGACCTCGGTCGGGCCTGGTGCTGTAATAACCACAAACACACAAAGTTATCCCAGCGTAACACAAGATCCTAGAGATCTTGGTGGGTCCTACGAGGGATAACTCGAGAAGACAGCAGACAAAACAAAAGATCAAGGTATGCCCCCATTTCAGCAGGTCAAAGCACGCCATGGTATGGTGGACCAAGGTGACCTCGACAAGTGATGGGAAGGAACCTAAAATGATAAACAAAATTCGAAAACATCAAGAGATCATAATCAAGACAACAGGTCCTTTGCCATAGGATCAAGGTGGTGGATGGGATTGGTGAGGTCTGCTAGGAAGGACTCATCCTGTTGAGACCAAAGATGGATGCGAAATAAGATGACCCAGTTGACGTGGGATGTTGCCGAGGGACAAGATCTTGTAACACAAGGGAATTTCGTTTGTTAAGGACCGGTTAGATGCGGGCATAACTTGATAACGAAGCTCAAAAGACTGACATAACCTACAGACCTAGGGGCTCGGGGGCCGATCATAGATTAGCCTTGCCTACGTGAAAGCGCAGAGCCCTCGTAGTTCCGGAAAAGACCATGGATAAAGCGGAAAGAAGACTAATGGTGACCGATGATGATGGACGAATGCCCCGGGGGTGAATCAAACGATCAACCTTGCCTACGTGACAGCGCAGGGGCAACGTAGTTCGACTGGCAGACATGACGGGATGGGACCTAGGTGAGAACCGACGCGATGGATGACCCTACCTGATGACACAAATGTGAATGACGTAAGCTCAGAGTGGGATACTGAAAAGCTCAGGAATGGGGGATAGGCTAGATGGGTCGTCCAATGCTCAATTCAATATTTACCAAGCAGCCTAGGATGAGATGGGTAAGGACAATGGTGCGGATGAAGGCATAAAATAACTAGGATGTCAGGTAGATAATGATTAAGCCCTCTATGGATGACGCCTGTTACCAGGTTTTCACCATCCATACTTATCCAAGGCGCCACCAAGAGGTGGTTTTCACCATAGGACGAATTTATTTCTCTTGACTATTTTTGACTTTTTGAATTTTTTTTTTTTTGATTTTTTTGATTTTTTGATAAGGTAGGGTAACCGAGCAGACTTAGGCGTAGAAATTTTTCAAATGCATGACATTGATAGGCTCGTCAAGGGGGTCTCCTTCAAGAGTAGTCAACCTGTATGCCCCAGATCCATATTTAGCAGCTATGATATAGGGCCCCAACCAATTGGCCTCAAATTTTCCTTTCTTGTCTCGGTCTTGCTGAGTACGTTGGTTCTCTTTAAGGACAAGTTCGCCCACCTGGAATTGGCGAGGACGAACCTTCTTGTTGTAACTACGCTTGAGGCGATTCTGATATGCTTGCAGATGATCGTAGGCCTTTATTCTGCGTTCGTCCAGTAACTCTAGCTGTGCAAGCCGCGCAACACGAGCATCCTCTTCGCTGATAAGGTTCTTAAGAGAGATTCTCAATGATGGAAGTTCAACCTCGATTGGCAAGACGGCTTCAGCACCAAACACCAAAGAGTAGGGGGTGGCGCCTGTGGGGGTGCGAATGGATGTGCGGTATGCCCAAAGGGCAGGATGAATATGGAGGTGCCAATCTCGTCTGGTGTTATTGATAGCCTTTTTGAGAATACGGATGAGGGTTTTGTTGGTCGCTTCCGCCTGACCATTACCCTGGGGGTAATACGGCGTCGACCAACGGTGTTGAATATGGAAGGTTTCGCATAGGTGTTTCATGGCTTGGTTCTTGAATGGTTTGCCGTTGTCGGAAATGATGGTGGATGGGATACCATATCTGCAGAGAATATGGTAAAGGATGAACTTGGAGATCTGAATGCCGGTGATTTGTGAGAGGGGCATTGCCTCTACCCACTTGGTAAAATACTCAGTGGCGGTGATTATGAAGGTATGGCCGTCGGATGATGGTGGGTGAATCTTGCCAATCAAGTCAAAACCCCATTGAGAAAACGGCCATGGTGCCAGGAGGGGCTGAAGATCTTGTGCTGGAGCATGGATTAAATTTGCGTGTTGCTGGCATGGAAGACACTTTTTCACAAACTCACAAGCATCATGTTCCAACGTAGGCCAATAATATCCAGCCCGTAGGATCCTCTTGGCCAGCGCCATACCATTTGAATGTGCCCCACAAACACCGCTATGTACCTCTGTTAGTGTCGCAAGGGCTTCAGTCTCATTTAGACATCTGAGGAGGATTCCATCATACCCACGATGATAAAGCGTATCACCGATGATGACGTATCGAGAAGAGCGATGAATGAAGGATTTGCGTTGGTTACGTGAAAGGTTTGGGGGTATAACGTTATCACGGAGGTAGGTATAGATATCTTGGTACCATGGGGAGGTGGGACCTACAATTTCACACACCATTTCAGTCTCAGGGATATCGTATGCTGGGATTAACAGTTGTTCTACAAGGAACTCACACTCTGTTCGATCCTTGGGCATGTCCAGGAGGGAGCCGATAGTGGCCATCGCATCAGCTGCTTTGTTTCGTACCCTGGGAATCTGCTCAAATTGTATGGAGGTGAAGTATTTCTTGAAATAATCCACCATGCGCTTGTAGGGTAACAACTTATCATCCTTGGTCAGAAACTCGTCATTAACTTTCCTAATGACTAGCAAGGAATCACTGAAGACTTTCAACTGAGTTATGTGCCACTGTTTGGCAATTTTGAGACCGGTGAGGAGAGCTTCGTATTCGGCCATGTTGTTGGTACATGGGAATGCTATCCTGAATGACTTGGGAATGTAGTCACCTTGAGGGGTAACTAATAAAATTCCTGCCCCTGATCCATTATGTGTATATGATCCATCGAAATACAGTGTCCACATGGGGGTTTCCTCAATTGAAAAGACTTCCTCATCAGGGAATTCCGTGATCAATGGGTGAGTGTCAACTAGAGGAGCTTCTGCCAACTGATCTGCAATTATCTGCCCCTTGATAACCTTGCGATCTACGTATTCTATGTCAAATTCACTGAGAAGCATGACCCACTTATCCATGCGGCCAGTCAAAGTGGTTCTAGATAACAGGTACTTCAACGGATCGATCTTGGCAATTAATTTTACTGGATGGCTAAGCATGTAATGTCGAAGCTTCTGTGTGTTGAAGACGAGTGCTAGGCAGGCTTTTTCCATGGGAGAGTAGTTTAGCTCGTAGCCAACCAATGTCCGACTGATGTAGTAGACTGCCCTTTCTTTTGACGACTCATCATGCTGCGCCAATAATGCCCCCAGTGCGACTGAAGTGGCGGAGATGTAGAGCAAGAGGGGCTTGCCGGGAATAGGTGGCATCAATATTGGTGGACGGGCTAAATATTCCTTAATCTTATCGAATCCCATCTGACACTGCTGGTTCCATCGGAAGGTGGAATCTTTTTTTAGAAGATGAGTGAATGGTTGACACTTGTCTGCCAGCTGGGCAATGAAGCGACGGATGGACTGCATTTTTCCCTGAAGGCTTCTTAGCTGTTTGAGATTGCGTGGGGGGGGCATATCCAGGATAGCCTTCACCTTAGCGGACTAACCTCAATGCCTCTGCAATGGAGACTATGAAACCCAACAACTTTCCTCGAAGTAATCAAAGATGCACTTTTTGATCTCAAAATTTAAACTTATAATGCTCTAATCACCAAATATCTTCTTCTTCAGATGGCAGGATGTTCTCGCTTCATGTTCCTCGATTTCCTAATAGGTCATCACTAGTCTTCCATGATAATATAAAGGAGGTCATGGAAGATGACCGGCCATTGCCCTCCTCCTCGGACATAGTCACCGCATTTTTGAGACCAAAGGCATGACATTGTGGAAAGTAAAGTGCCCCAAGGAGGGTGAGCGGCTTTGTGTTGGTCTTCCTCGTGCACTGACCAAGGTACCCGAGAAGCCATCCATAAGGGACAACATCTCATGTCCTCAATAAGTAGGTCAATTTCAACATGTCAATATTGGGGGAAGTTGTCTTTGGGGCAAGCTTTGCTGAGGATCCCCTCAAGTCCGTGACATATCCACGTCACCATTCAAGCCAGGCCATCGCACTATGTTGGAGATCCATTCGGAGTAGTCAATTGGTCCGATAAATCCTGCCTCCAGTAACTTCTCTAATTCCTTCTTGACTAACAATGCAACTTGCGGAGTTTTTGCTTGACAGGTTTAGCGTCTGGGCGGATGTCCAGGTGATGAACCACCAAGGTGGGATCTAAGCCTGGCATGTCCCAGCATGAAACGTGAAAGGTGATGCCGTAAATGTGATAGGTCAAAATAGAGTGTTAGAAAGCAAGCAACAAGTTAAAAGAGTGCAAATAAATAACTTAAACAACCTACACTTCAAGATTAGCCTAAGTTAGAAACAAAACAAGACAAAGCCACAAAATGGAACTTTATACATTGCGTTGAGTTGATCCTTTGGTTGGCCCTTCGATCTTTGATGTGTATGCTCCTTTGATGGCAAGATGCAAGCTAGATGAGGATGTGAAGATGAATGCAAGTGGATGAAAATGTGAAAATGGCTAAGTAAGAGTTGAGAAACAAAACTGCAAGAGTTTGGCTAGCAAAATGATCTCTCCAAAATGAGAGAAAAGAGGGCATTTATAGGATTTTGGAAACTTAGGAAATGGACTAAGATTGATCCACCAACATCAAGATGTAGGCTGAGGTGAGTTGAGAACCAGCCCCTCACATCTTGACATGTGGCAAGGGGAGAGGCTTAAGAAAGATGAGGTGGACATGAGGTGTAAGAGAAGTCCATGACATGGAGGGGGGGTACAAATTACCTTGGGATTGGACAAGATCTCCCCATAAAGGAGGTCCTTGTCCCCATGTGGGTGAGAGGACAAGTGGGGAATTAAAAATTCCTCAAATATCCTTATGGGGATGGGAGAAGGAATAAAGAATGAATAGAGGACATGTGGGGAGAAGTGAAGGAATTAAAAATTCCTTTTAGGTGCCTTGGGGGATTAAAAGGTGAATTAAAAATTCACATGGGGAAGGGGGATGCCTTATCCAAAAGGAGAAAGCCTTTAATAAGGTTGACTCAAGGACATGTGCCATAAATAGGATGAGGATTAGGTTAGGCTAATCAAATGATTAAGGTTGTGCAAGTACTCAGTTAGATGGACTAATGACTGATTAGAGGCAAGTGGGAAATTATGGAGGATGTGACCTTAATGATGATTAAGGGTGTGCACATGCTAACCCTGGTTAATTAGAAGAAGATGAAAATAATTAAAATGGATTAGGGACCAACTTGCAAAATTTGGAGGATGTGACCATGAGAGAGAAAGGATGAATTAAAAAATGAATTTTAATTCAAAAGGGGAACATGACTAGATTAAATAAAAGGGCATATTTATTTAATTTAGAGGAGGAAGAGGGGCAAAGTATTAAATTAAATACTTTAGGACTTTTGTGCAAGATGCAAGGTATTAATTAAACAATTGGCTTAATTAATATTGACAGAGGGGGATGAGCAACTGGATGAATAAGGAGACGCGTTTGATCATATGGAAGTGATCAAAATTGGACGTCTACAGATCCATTCCTCCTATTCCTTGGACAGCGAATCCACCTGGCAGTGAGCCATTTTGTAATATCTTATAACCGATATAGTATATTGTGAGCTAATCCTCATCGTAGTTTTCCCTTTTTGGGTTTTTCATGTAAAATTTGGTGTTCTTGTGTTCTTTAATGTGATGCATAGTTTCTATTACTGTAAGTTTAATATGATTCATTGAATGGATGTTTAAATTTGATGAAATTAATGAATTTCAGTGAATACTTATTTACCCCCTCTCAATATTTTGGGTGTTCAATAATTGGTATCAGAGCTTGGTTCCTTCAATTGTATTGATCATTGAGGTAGATCTTGGAGGTTGAACACATGGCTACAAGGAAGTGTCCTATTCCTCCAGAAGAGATAATCCTTGAAGGGTTTACTAAAGAAGACTATGAATTTGATATGGAAGGTGAACTCAAATCATCCCTTGATGATCTGGATAAAGCAGAACCTGAGAATAGAGATTTGAAAAAGGATCTTCGTGATGTAGATGAATGTATTAAGAAGTTGAGAGAGAAACTCAAGAAAGCTAGAGAAAGAGTCACAAAAACAAATGAGCAGCTCAAGCAATCAAATTAGACTATCACCAATATGAAAGTGAAATTTGAAGAAGGAAAAAGAGTTGAATGTTGCTTGAATGCTAAACTGGAAGAAAAATCTAAAGAATGTTCAAAGCTTGAACAAGAGATTCTAACTTTGAGATCGGATCTAGAGAAAGCAAGGATTCAAGAAGACAAATTCAAGAATATTTCCACAATGCTTGATAAGATGATTGTAGATCAAAAGGCTTCTAAGGAAAAAGAAGGATTATGGTTTGAGAAGGGAGAGAGTTCAAAGGAAAATTAGACTCCAAATATTTATGAAAAGAAGAATTACAAGAAGAACAATGGCAAACTGATCTAGAACCAGAAGAAATATTTCAAGAGACCACCTAGCAGACAACCAAATACACAAAGGTACTCATCTTTTAATGGCTATTTTTATTCTTAAAATAATTTTGGACATAAATCTATAGATTGTAGAAGAAGAATGAATCAAAATATTCAATCATTTTCTAGTCAATGCTATACATGTAATAGATTTGGTCATAGAGCTAGTGACTGCATAAATTAGATGATGAATGGCTACAATAATGGCATCATGTTCCAATATTTCAATGGCTATTGTTATGAATGTAATTTATTTGGCCATAAGGATAATAATGTAGATCTAGAATGGATAGAATTTTGCTTGTTCAAAAAGGTTTCACTTGTTACAAATGCAACAAACTATGACACATAGTAAAGTTTTGCAGAAGCAAGAATGTGAAACCATTTGTTTCACAAAAGAAGGCTAATCCAGTAAAGAATATGGATCCAATTGAGATGAAGAAGGAAATTAATAATATCTAGAAAAAGATAGAAGATAATGAGGTGAAGAATGAATCTATGTTAGCTCCTAGTGTAGACGTTTCCTCTAGAAACTAGATGAAGAGCTTTGGCTCATGGGGAGTTTTAACAAAAGATATTTAAGCCCCTACCACAGATATGGTTTTGATGCCTTCAACATGATGATACAAGGTGTGGTTTTGTATTCTTGATCTATTGGTGAAATCGTCAGTGAAATATCTTTTGTTGTGGAGATTTATAGAGAGATTTAAGGTGTTTGTGATGATATAGTTAGGTTTGATAGATTTTGACCTAACTTTGAATCAATGCAATCAATTATTTTTAGGTAATCCAAAAGGTGTTTATAAGTTGTTTCACATATGAAAATTTTATTTGTGATCGAATTCTTAAAGAGTGAAGAGCGGAGCAAAGGCAAAGTGAAATGTTTCGAAAGTTTCGAATGAAACTCTAACTAGCTAGGATTCAAAGGTATTTATAGTTTCTTTATTATCCCTTGTTTCAATTTTTTTTCAAAATGTTTACACCTCAAGTAGTTAAAATTGTGGACCATCCTCAATCCAAGTTTAAGAAGCACCCCAATAAATCCATGGTGACAGATCCAGAAGGCACGATTTTGCATATTCCTTATGGTGTATTGTATACTGAGGATGTGAGGATTTATATTCTTGAAAAATTGGATGAGTACAATCATGTAAATTTGGGATAATTTTGGGTAGACAGGTTAACCGATGATAACTTTGAATTGAAATCAGAATATGAAATTTTAACAAAGAAGAAACTAGATGTGTGGAACAACTTTCTTATATTTTTCTATGTGGATGAATGGGTTAGATATGTGTTGAGAATAATTCATGATAGATTCATTTGGTTAGACCTACCTCACATGATCAACAAGGAAGCCATTAGGGTTGTGATAGGATTATGTTCCATTGGACCAATTCGGACTCTTAAATTTATAAAGAATGAAATGGTAATGAAGTTAACTAGTGCAAAATTTGATAAACATGCTCTAATAGTAAAGGATATAGAAGATTTAGCAGTAAAGTATGTGTCTATGATGATAGGATATAATATTTTCTTCACAAACAAAGAAAAATCTATTTCTACCACCATGATTAACACTTCCTATGAGATGGTGAAGAAAGGAATAGGTGAAGACTTGTGTGAATTGTTGAGATAACAGTTATTGGATAATCTTCAGAAGACCAAAGAGTCTTGATACCCCTTTCGGTAAGGTACCATGATTATATGCTTACTATTTTACTTTCTTAGAGAAATTCTTGATATGAAGAACATTGTGTGGTTGAGTGATAGTCTAGTTGCTATACAAATCAAAGACCACTTGAGAAGGTTGGGTAATGCAGATACTCAGAAGTATGCTTTGTGGGGTTTCTTTAAAAAAAATCAAGAAAACGTGCAATCAAGAGAAAGGATTCCCAAAAGTGTTTTTAAGAAGTAAAAAAATGTTATTATC
>VDFB02034089.1:0-62966 GCA_007258455.2 Sequoia sempervirens | reverse complement strand
CTTGACAACTCATCTCCACCTCATATCCTCTTTGTCCACTTCACCCTCCACATGTCAAGATGTGAGGGCTTGTGGGTTCTCAACCCACCATAGCCCTTCATCTTGGCCTTGTTGGAGCAATCTTGACCGTTGAATTCTCTAGAGAATTCAAGATCCTCTATAAATACCCCCTCCTCAAGGGCATTTCCACAACACTTTAGATTGAAGCAATTACATGCTGCCCATTTGCCTATACAATACTTAGCTATCTTACACCCTTATGCTGTCATTTTGCATTTTCAACACTTTGCACTCTCACAACTACATGCTGTCCAAGTCATTTTAGATCATTCAATCATCTTTTGTCCATCATTTTGCATATTGAAGCTTGCATTTTAATCACTCAATCTATCATCTAAGGAGCACACAACCAATCCAAGCAGGGGCCAATCAAAGAAGTTTCAACAACAAGGGAGGTAAAAGTGTTTGTGTTTTATTTTATTTGCATTCCTTTTCGTTGTAACTCTCTTTTGGCTAATCTTGAGGTGTCCTTGGTGTTTTGTCTTTCATGCTTCTTAGTTAGATTCACACATTTAGAGTAGCATAAAATATCAAGGTATACATTTCAAGACGTAAGTGGGGACCTACATACTGCCTTGTATTTAATCTTTCTTTTCAGCTTAAGTTTTCTAGAAAAACTTCCTAGACCGGTGGGTGCAAATACTACGTAACTGTATAAATGGGCTTTTACAAACTCATCAAGTATGACGCTTTTCACAGAATCATGGGCAATGGGCTTCGTATCATGGCATAGTTCTCACAGAATCAAGGGCAGTCAGCTTTACGTAATCATGGCAGTCAGCTTCTCATTGCAACTCCTCGGCAATTTCTTTACAGAATCAAGGGTAAATACCACGTATCCCAAGGGTACCACAGAACCGTAAGGGTAAATACTTTTACAAGAATCACAAGAAATACCACGAACCGGCTAAATACCTTTATAGAGTTGCTAAGCAGCCTTACAGAGCTCTTTACAAGAGTTGGCAAGGCAGCGCCCTTAACAGCACAGTTTTGAGGGTAAAATGGGCGTTTTGGCTTCGTTTTTGCTCTAGTTTTTTGCTATAGTTACTTGATAACTCTCTAACGTTGTTTTGGCGAGAATATTGCTATTTTTCACTAACGTTTTTGCAGCATATTGTGGCAAAAATTGACCAAAAGGTGAAAAAGAAGGAAGACAACTAACGTTTGTTTGCAGGGGGCATCTACATAATCAGACTTTCAAAAAATTATCTTTGCTGCTCTCAAACATAGTCTAATTAGGGGGATTAAATCTCATTGATTGCTGTGGTTGTTTACTTTTGTGTTACCCAAGGCATTGATTTGTTTTCACTTTCCCCTCAGACTGCGGTGGTGAGCCCGGGGAGAAGTTGGAAACACTGGTGTCTTTTTTTAGTGGGACCCCGCTTTGGGGATTTCATCACCCCAAGGGACGATTCCAACCACGGGTAACCGGCTGGGTATATAAAGGGGAGAACGAAAGTTAAAATTCCCAATCCAGCCAAGGTCAGACCATGAGCTGGGTGATACCTGGGATAGACGTGAAGAGTTGGTCCTGAGCCTTCAAGATCCTCGCTAGTTCCCGACCACGCCAGGACGGACCGGTGTTCACTTGCCAGGCCTCACGCACTCCAGAGCATCTAGACTCCCTAGCCTTGTGCATCCTAGATTAAGACTTTGTCTCTTCCATAACTGCACATTAATCATAGGATTGTTTCTGCTTGAGGTTTTCCTCGCGGGAAATTTTGTCAAATTTTTGATAATTTTCGACTTGTTTCTATCATTTTCATATTCTTTCCATAGCTCTTTGCCATCAAAAACTGCTGCTTTTGTTCCTCAAGTAAACGCAGAAGCTTCTGCTTTGTCAAGTAGAAACGGTAGCACCCCCCTGCTTTTGTCAGTAGTAAACGTAGCTCGCTTTGTCAGTAAACGTAGCTCGATTCATTGCATTTACCATTTTGCTGTCAACACCCCGAAAGTACCCCATTTGGATTTATTTAGCCCCTAAATCACTACTTAATCATTCCCAACTATCATCCCATTATCCTAAGCCTCCCAAAACCTCCATTTCATCCATTTAAACCCCCATTCTACCACCCCAAATTTTCACAAATCACTTCTAATCTACCTTTTCATTTTAATTTTCCATTCACAAGTCAATACCCTCACCTAACAAACATCACAGCTTTACCATTCACACCTCCTAGACACCGCCCATAGCCAAACCGCCCTAACCTTGCATTACAAAGTGATTATCTAAATTGACTATAGTGCTTGAACTTGATTATTGGTCTTTAGCTTCAACCCCAATCAATTTGCCTCCATCTTGAGGTGAATTCGGTGTTGCAAGTTATCATCCTCGGCCCAATCAATCCATTCTTAGCTTAAGGTGGATTCGGTGCCGTAATCATCCTATCAATCAATCAAGGCTCTAGGGTTACTAAAGGTAATCTCACGTGATCAAGTTTGAGGTCTCTCTCTCACATCCAATCCAATATAATCCAATCAAATCCACTCAAAAATCTAATCAAATCCACTCAAAAATCCAATCAAATCCAATCCAATCCAATCCAATCTAATCAAATCAAATCCAATCCAATCCAAATCAAACCCAATCCAATCCAAATCAAATCCAATCCAATCCAATCAAATCAAATCCAATCCAATCTAATCAAATCAAATCAAATCCAAATCAAATCCAATCCAAATCAAATCCAATCCAATCCAATCAAATCAAATCCAATCTAATCCAAATCAAACCCAATCAAATCAAATCAAATCAAATCCAATCAAACCAAATCAAATCCAATCCAAATCAAATCTAATCCAATCCAATCAAATCAAATCCAATCAAATCCAATCCAATTTAAATCCAATCCAATTGATCGAAGTCCAATAAGATCCAATCCACACTCCATCACAATCAAATCATTTGATAAAGGCATTAACCTACTCATCTAGCATTTGCATGCCCGTTCAGACCCGTTCACAAGCAAAGAAGATGGCCGACCTTCAAGCTCAAAATGCCCAATCCAACAATCCTCAAGAGCCCAACAACACCTCATCAGATCCCAACAAGGGTACCAACATCTTACATGACCCTCACAATGGTACTTCATCACACTCCAACACTGAGCATCAGAATAACTCGCCACATGGAGAAGAGAGCATGGTTAATCAACCTGAACTCACACTTGAGGAACATTTTAGCAATCCTACCAATGTGCAAATGACTGACCGTTTGCTTGCAAAACATGGGGAAGAAATCTTGGCCCACTTGATTGAGAAGGGTGTTAAACCCCCCTCCAATGTTGACTTGTCCAAATACAAGGGTGCCCCATCTCACGTACTCCAAGGGTCCCAAAATGCGCCCCAAGGTTCATACTTTTCCAATGTTCCTCCAATTGAGGGTTGGCATCAACCTGAATTTGGCAATGCCATCCTTTATCAGGTTAATTATCCCCCACATGCTTCGACCTCAGCTATAGGGGGATCCCAGGTGCCCGATCCCAATAATCCTTTCGCTTATGGCATGCCACAAAACATTCCGCAACCTCTGCCATTAGCATTAACCGCACCCCCTCCTTTGAACCCACCTACAGTCAATATTGGGGGTACTTCCTTTGCTACATCGCTTCCTCCTCCTGGGACCACCAACACACCACCTCAACAGGTTCCCCACTCTACTATCCCACCTCAAATGCCACCACAAGGCGCACCCCAGCTGAACATTCCGAGCGGAACCCAACAACCTCCTTTACAAAGTGTGCCCACACAACCCCCGCTCTCTCATCCGCAACAGCCTATACCCAATACCTTGACCTCTTCACAACAACCATCCTACCAACCACAAGGCAACCCTTCTCAACCACCTACCCAAACCATATCTCCCTTTCTTGCGTCCCTTTTACGTCCAAAGGTCCAACCACAACATAATATCCCACCTCAGTCCATGCAACACTCGATGCCACAACAACAACCTCCACAACACTACTACCACCATACTCAACAACAATTTCACCAACAACCGTTTTATGCAACCTCCCAACAATCACAACAATACCTTCAATACCAACAGGCCAACACGCAACGTCCCGTCCAAGTCCCTCAGCAACCTACCCCACACCTTCACCAAACAAATTCATATTATGTCCCACAACAACACCCCCCATACCAACAAAACCCCCTACCTTATCATCAAGTCATGTCATCATCCAATCAGCCAAACCCACATTTTAACAATCCAACCCCCTTTCAACAAGATCCCTCATCTTTCTATCATCCATATCCCCCCAACCCACCACCAGCTAGTTCAAACTTGTTGGAAATCAAGGCTGCCCTTAAGGACCTTCAAGCAGGGGGCACAAAACAATCCTTTAAATTTGAAGATATATGCCCATATCCGTTCGATCCATCCCTCTCATTGATCCCATTCCCTAAACACTTCGAGATCCCAAAATTTGACAAGTACAAAGGAGACAAAGACCCTAAGGCCCACTTGCAAGAGTTTTATGCACAATGTCAAGAAGTCATGTATAATGATAACTATCTCTTACATCTGTTTCTGAGAAGTCTAGCAAGCCACGCTCTAGATTGGTTTATGACTCTTGAAAAGGGGTCTATAAAAACCTTTGCAGAATTATCAGAACAGTTTGTCTCCTACTTCTCCTTCAATTTGCGGAAGGATACTGACACCTTAGATCTCCTGAAAGAGAAGCAACGGGATGAAGAAACCTTTACCAGCTACCTCCAACGGTGGCGTGCATTAGCCAGTCGAATGAAAAATCTTTTGAAAGAAAAAGACATGGTCACTCTTTTTGTGGAAAATTCACATCCCGACATGGCCCACAATTTTAGACTACACTGTGTCACCACTTTCATTGAGATAGTGGAAAAGGGACCTATCCTTGAACGTGCCCTTATCGCCAAAGGACACATTAAAATACACAGTCATGACAAAGAACGGTCATTCGGAGATAAATCACGATTTTGGAACAAAAACAAAAATGTAGTGAATGATGGAGTGACAGACACCAAACATGTCCAAGTGGCTAATGCATCCCAAGGGCAACAACAGTCTGTACCCAACGCCATATCAGTACCGCAGGGGGCACCTCATCCCCCTCAACAGTCAAACCAAAGAAATCAGGGGAACACCAAACGTCAATACACCCAATTGGGTGAACCCTTGAGTGTTGTTTTCAATAAATTGTTACAAATCAATTATCCCATCACATATCCTGTCACCAAACCATTCGATGAGTCCAAACCCCAGCCGGCATGGTTTAAAGACAATGAGTATTGTGACTTTCATAAAATCAAGGGACACTCCTTGAATAAGTGTCAGGGTTTAAAAAATTATGTCCAAGATCTCATTGATCGAGGAGATATCAAGGTTGACCCCAGTCAACCTTCGTCGTCCAATGCTCAACTGCAAATCTATCAAAACGCCTTCCCCAACCACAGTCAAGGTCCTAGCACTTCCACTAGTCATCCCCAAGACAACAGCACCAATAATGTGACTTACAAGAATGTACCCTTCAATTATGAAGGTGTTATTCATTACATCGAGCAGGTGGAACCCCGAGTGTCCATGATCCACGTTAAAGCCAAAGACCCACAATGTGCTGTGACTACGCGACGAGCCCGCATCACCGTCCCTGCAGCATCCACACCCGTCCAATCCGCTCCTGTAAATTCTCAATATAACATTCTTGATCACCTAAGGAAGACCCCTGCTCACATATCCATTTTGGATTTGCTTAGGTCTTCCCCGATACATCAAGAGATCCTCAACAAAGCCTTGCAGGAAACCCATGTCCCAAACAACATCGACCCCACACAATTCCAAGCTTTGGTGGGACACTTGGCTTTGTCTCACCACCTCCATTTCAGCCAAAATGATATGCCCAACATTGGCATCAATCACAACCGCCCCTACATATCGAAGTCATAATTGCCCGTCATAAGATAAAAAGGGTCTTGGTAGATAATGGCTCTGCCCTTAATCTATGTACTTTGAAATTCATAAAACAGATAGGGTATTCTCAAGCGGACCTAAGCAACCAGATAATTACAATCAAGGCTTATGACAATGCAGAGAGAAATTCAGAAGGTATCATCAGTCTTCCTATACAAGTGGGACCCGTGCTCCAATATACTACTTGCCATGTCCTTGATCTGGACTTACCATATAATCTCCTCCTTGGCCGCCCGTGGCTCCATGCTATGCAGGCTGTTCCATCCACATACCACCAATGCCTCAAATTCCCAGTTAATGAACAGGAGGTCACCATTTATGCCGACCCCCAACCGTTTGAGTATTGTCAAGCTTTAGAAGCATCTTTCCCCCATTTACATTATTGTCCTGGGGTCGAAATGGGGGCCTCCCACTCGTTATCCTCCAATCCATCATCCTCCAATCCATCATCATCTACTATAACAACGGCTCCATCTTCCACTGATCCTACGGTCACAAAAGTTCAGATCATTGACAAAGGGTGTGGCGAGTATGAAATGCATACTGCTCTTAATGTAGCAACCATGCCACCATCGCCACATGAGTATGGTCAACCTCCCCATGCTACCCCAAAGGAGGACAAGACTGTCACCTTCCGTGGCAAAAATATTCCTACCACCACCTTTGTATCTCCAAGTATCAAAACAGATGTGCCAGAAGAAGATATAAGTCAGTGGGTCTACCGCGAAGAGCCCGAACCAGAGACTCCTCTAAAGAAATATTTTCAGGAAAAATACCCTTGGCCAACAAAGTTCGTGGAAAAACATAACTACCAAGGTAGAGGCCTAGGTAAAGAGGAACAAGGGCGATTACAACCCATTGATACGTCTCTGCTACCAAAAAATGTGGGCCTTGGGTATGATAGAAAGCAAAAGAGTCCCATAACATCATCTAATACTTCCAATAGTATCACTGTGGATGATGGCTCATTAGAAGACATACCTGAGGAGGAGTCCATCATACATGCATACGATGATGTCGATCACACTGATTTATCCTCCATGTTCGAATGCCTATCTGTTTGCACCATCAGCCTATCCCTTCGTCACCCTGAACTCATTGACTGGGACCTACAAAACACCACACCTGTCAGTATGACTACGGACACCTACGTCAACCTTATGGGATTGGGGGAGGATGAACACTCCAGTCGCAAAAATAAAAATCAGAAAAATAAAAAGAGGTCATCTAGTGAAAACCTCCCTGAGGCACTTCCTGACCTAGAAAAAGTAAAAATAAAGGACGCAACTGAAGGCGAAAACCTCGAAGAGGTGCCGGAAGATGGAGATGTTCATCTTCCCCTTATGGGAACTCAGCTATCTGCCAGGTCATCTATCCTGATTGAAGAAACGCAAGAAGTTAATTTGGGAACTGCTGAAAATCCGAAGATCACTTATGTAGCCAAGTCACTCTCTGAACAAGAATATCCAATCTTTGCGCAGCTACTCCAAGAGGGCATCATCAATTTTGCCTGGTCATATTCAGACATGCCAGGCTTAGACCCTGCTTTAGTGGTTCACCACTTAGACATTCGTCCAGACTCCAAACCCGTCAAGCAAAAACTTCGTAAGATGCATCCGCAAGTGGCGTTGCTAGTAAAGAAAGAGCTGGAGAAGTTACTGGATGCAGGTTTCATCAGACCTATTGACTACTCTGAATGGATCTCCAACATAGTGTCGGTTGCTAAACCAAATGGTGACATTCGGGTCTGCACAGACTTTAGGGATCTCAACAAAGCATGCCCAAAAGATGATTTCCCTCTTCCTAATATTGACATGTTGGTTGATTTAATCCAGACACATGAGATGTTGTCCTCATGGATGGCTTCTCCGCTACAAACTGCATCTACAATTGCACTTAAGACCAAAGATAAACCTTCACAACCTCCTTGGGGCACCTTCTCGCTATAACGCTATGCCTCTTCGGGTCTTCAAAACGCTAGGGCAACATATCGAGAGCTATGACGGGTTATCTTCCATGACCTCATCCATATCATCATGGAGGATTATGTTGACGCACTCCATTAGGGAAGTCCGACACGAAGGTAACATCCGCCATTCTAAAGAAGATATTTGAGCTTAATTAGAGCACTATAAAGCTGCGTTGAATCCAAAAAAATGTGTCTTTGGTGTCACATCAGGGAAATTGTTGGGTTTCATAGTCTCCCGCAAAGGTATTGAAGTTGATCCTGCCAAAGTAAAGGCTATTCTAGACATGCCGCCTCCACGCAATCTAAAGCAGTTAAGAAGCCTCCAGGGAAAAATGCAGTCCATCCGGCGGTTTATAGCCCAACTTGCAGATAAATGTCAACCTTTTACTCATCCTTTGAAGAAAGATTCTACATTCCGATGGACAACACAGTGTCAAATGGGTTTTGATAAAATCAAGGAATATTTAGCTCATCCCCCGATTCTGATGCCGCCTATTCTAGGAAAACCCCTCCTACTTTATATCTCTGCTACCTCAGTCGCACTGGGGGCATTATTGGCACAGCACGATGAGTCACTCAAAGAAAGGGCAGTCTACTACATCAGCAGAACACTAGTCGGCTATGAGTTAAATTACTCTCCTATGGAAAAAGCGTGCCTTGCGCTGGTCTTCAGTACACAGAAACTCCGACATTACATGCTCAGTCACCCAGTAAAACTAATTGCTAAAATTGATCCTCTGAAATATCTGTTATCTAGGACCACCTTGACTGGCCGCATGGCCAAATGGGTCATGTTGCTAAGCGAATTTGACATTGAGTATGTAGAGCGCAAAGCTATTAAAGGACAGGTTATTGCTGATCAATTGGCTGAAGCACCACTAGTAGACGCCTACCCAATAGACACTGAATTCCCAGATGAAGGAATCTACACAGTAACAGAAGCACCAACTTGGACGTTATACTTTGATGGCTCATATACTCACAATGGATCTGGGGCAGGAATTCTATTAGTCACCCCTCAAGGTGACTACATCCCAAAATCCTTCAGAATAGCATTTCCCTGCACCAACAATATGGCGAAGTATGAAGCCCTCCTCACCGGCCTTAGAATTGCAAAACAATGGAACATTACACATTTGAAAGTCTTTGGGGATTCCTTGTTGGTTATCAGACAAGTTAATGATGAATTCCTCACGAAGGATGACAAACTGCTACCCTATAAACGCATGGTGGATGACTTCAAGAAGTATTTCACCTCTATACAGTTTGACCAAATCCCTCGGGTGCAGAATAAAGTAGCAGATGCCATGGCCACTATTGGTTCTTTGATTGACATGCCCAAAGATCGGACAGAGTGTGAGTTTCTGGTCGAACAATTGCTAATCCCTGCGTATGATGTCCCTGACACTGACATGGTGTGTTATATCGTAGGTCCCGCCTCCCCGTGGTACCAAGACATATATACTTACCTCCGTGACAACACCATATCCCCAGAACTTACACGCAACCAACGTAAATCTTTTATCCATCGTTCATCCCGATACATCATCATTGGTGATACACTTTATCGTCGCGGGTATGATGGAATCCTCCTTAGATGCCTGAATGAGACCGAAGCCCAAACGGTACTAACGGAAGTACATGGTGGCATTTGTGGGACCCACTCAAATGGAATGGCTCTAGCCAAGAGAATCCTACGGGCCGGATACTACTGGCCTACATTAGAACATGATGCCTGCGAGTTTGTAAAGAAATGCCTTCCATGTCAGCAGCATGCGGATTTGATCCACGCTCCAGCACAGGATCTTCAGCCTCTCATAGCACCGTGGCCATTCTCTCAATGGGGTTTTGACTTGATTGGCAAGATTCACCCGCCATCATCCGACGGTCATACATTCATCATCACCGCAACTGAGTACTTCACCAAATGGGTGGAAGCAATGCCACTCTCCCAAATCACTGGTACTCAGATTTCTAAATTCATCCTATACCATATTCTCTGCAGATATGGTATCCCCTCCACCATCATTTCTGATAATGGAAAGCCATTTAAAAATCAAGCCATGAAACACCTATGCGATACCTTCCATATCCAACATCGTTGGTCAACGCCTTACTATCCTCAGGGTAACGGTCAGGCGGAAGCGACCAACAAAACCCTCATTCGCATTCTCAAAAAGGTGGTCAATAGTACTGGACGAGATTGGCACCTTCACATTCATCCCGCCCTTTGGGCATACCGTACATCCATCTGCACCCCAACAGGTGCCACCCCATACTCGCTAGTATATGGAGCCGAAGCCGTCTTGCCAATCGAAGTCGAGCTCCCCTCATTGAGAATTTCTTTGAAGAACCTCATCAGCGAAGAAGATGCTCGAGTCGCTCGGCTTGCACAGCTAGAGTTACTCGATGAACGTAGAATACGGGCCTATGATCATCTACAAGTATACTAGAATCGTCTCAAACGTCATTACAGTAAAAAGGTCCGCCCCAGGCAATTCCAAGTTGGTGAACTTGTGCTCAAGGAAAATCACCGCACTCAACAAGATCGTGACAAGAAAGGCAAATTTGAGGCCAACTGGTTAGGGCCATATATCATAACTGCTAAATATGGATCTGGAGCTTACAAGTTGACTACTCTGGAAGGGGATCCCCTCGATGAACCTGTCAATATTCTCCATCTAAAAAGGTTCTACGCTTAAAGTCCGCTTGGTCTACCCTATCGAAAATCCAAAAAAAAATAAAAAAATAAAAAAATAGTAAAGAGAAATAAATTCGTCCCATGGTGAAAACCACCTATTGGTGGCGCCTTGGATAAGTATGGATGGTGAAAACCTGGTAACAGGCATCATCCATAGAGGGCTTAATCATTATCTACCTAGCATCCTAGTTACTTTATGTCGTCATCCACACTTCCATCCCCACCCACTTCCGCCTACGCCGCTTGGTATTTGTTGATTGAGCATTGGATGACTCATCTTACCTATCCCACATCTTGAGCTTCCTTATATCCCACTTCGAGCTTATGTCTCTCGTCCATCGGTCTGTGTCATCATATAGGATCATCCATCGTGTCGGTCTCCATCTTGATCTCATCCTCTTGTCCCACTTCCATCTTTTTGTCGAACTACGTTGCCCCTGCGCTTTCACGTAGGCAAGGTTGGTCATTCGATCCTCCCCCGGGGCATTTGTCGGTCATATCCTTAGTCCATCATCGGTCACCATTGTCCTCTTTCCGCTTTATCCATGGTCCTTTTTCATGAACTACGAGGGCTCTGCGCTTTCACGTAGGCAAGGCCAATCGTTGATCGGCCCCCGAGCCCCTAGGTCTTTAGGTTGTGTCTTGTCCCCTTTGTGGTTGTCTCATCAAGTTATGCCTCTATCTAAACAAACAAGACCCACTTGTATCAATAAATCCGATCAATTTTAAATAACCTTTATCATATCGATCTTTTCGTTTAGCATCTAGCATAGGTCTTAACAGGATACATCCTTCCTAACAGGCCTCATCAATCTCATCCATCCCCTTGATCCTATGGCAATGGACATTTGAAATTGATCGTTATCTTTTGATACTTTTGGTTTTCGTTTATCATTTGAGCTCCCTATAATCACTTGTCAAGGCCACCATGATCCATCATATTATGGCGCGTTTTGACTAGTCCACATATGGGCATATCTTGATCTTTTCTTTGTTTGTGTCTTCTTGGTTGTCCCACATAGTATCCACCAAGATCCCCGGGGTCTTGTGTTATGTTGGGGCATCCTTCTGTCTTTACGGTTATCCCAATACTGGTCCCGACTAAAGTCTTTCTTTCGAGACTTTGGGGTATTGGGATGGCCTTCTTGTCTGGCGTGTTTGTCTCATGCATTAGACACTAATTTACCTCGGTCCTCTATACCTTGGTGTATTGTGTCTTATGCTATAGCAAAATCCAGTGCTCCAAAGATGATAAATTGAATTAGGATTGCATTTTTCATAATCATTGCATTCACACTCACCCTATGGTTTTGGTTGTGCAAATACAAGCCCTCATTCTCTTCCATTCTTCTCAGGATACTGATACCTTTTGACAGATGCCAGACTACATCCATCATCACGTATCTGCCTCCCCTCCACTTACCCTACCAGTTCATATTGGCACCTATAGCCACATACTGTCTGTGCATCCATTGCTACCTGCATTCCCACATGTTAGGTCCATATCTCCATCACTACCTGCATCACAAACTGTTAGACACATAGTACATCATATCCTGCATATATAAACTGTTCATACAAAATCCATCTCACATATACATACACAACACATCTATCAATTAGGCATCCATATATCTAAACCATCATAGATTCCAATAGGTACACATAACATATCACCATTACCATACATCCATACAATAAGCACATATCTCCAATCATTCATACACAACATAAATGAATATAAGCATGATCATTAATATTCCAACATCTAGATCAACATTTCATGAATATAAACATAAATAAACCAACACATGAGCATAAATAAGTCACTATATCCATCCACAAAACACATAATGATCCACACATATGCATATAGTCCTCCATCATAGATAGAAATAAACCACATGGTGCTAATAAGAACTGTCACATATCCATCATACATATATCCATCAATATAGCATGTGTCACATATACATCATACATTTACATATATCTGTCACATAACAAAGTACAAAATCTAGGGATATAGAACATCCCTGATATCCATCCGACATAAGCCATCCTGCATCTGTCAAAAATACAGTACCCTGTCACCTCCCGAATGAACTCCCCACGTCTGATCTCTGTGGAGACTCAGGTCCTGCCCCTCTGCTTGGTGAAAAACCTGGTGACTCACTGTAACCGCGAGTCCGTGTCCCCAGTGACTGGGATGGAGCTGGCATCTGAGGTGCCGACCTGGTATAACGGAATCTCCGCTGTGCTGGATCGGGAACCGCATCATAATATGCTGCCATCCAGAAACCTGCCTCTCTCGTGCTATCCTCCCTCTCTGCTGCCTGGACCCGAGCGGCATTCCGCTCATGTCGATACCTGTCTCGGTCCCTGGTGATAGCCCTCCTCTCCAGCTCCCACGCCTCCTGAGCTAACCGACTCTGTGTCAGCTCTGCTTGCAGACGATCTCTCTCTCCTGCCACCACCTGCACATCCGCCCCTGGCATCCCATTCACACCATGACCTGTCGGAATACATGTCCTCGCTGCATCCACCTCACCAGCTCGACTCCGGGTGATCTCCGCCTTCATCTCTCCGAGAGCCCGCGGTTCAGAACTCACAACCTCTCTACGAGAAGCACTCCGCCAATGCCTGCTCTCCCCTCGCGAATGGCTGTATTCGCTTTCGCTATCGGCCTCTCTCGGAATAAGCGCCAGGTTGCGATCCTCTCGCCTATCACTGCAGACTGGAGCTCGCTACGTGATCCTTTCCTAACCCGCGAAAACCCGCGGCTCGCTTATCAAGCATCGCTTTCCCGTGATCAACCTCTATATCTCTCAGGCCCGCGTAATCAACTCGCCCCAGGCTCGTCTCAGCCATTGAATCTCCTCACGGCGACCGGTACACTTCCGTCTCCCCCCGACCTCCTCCCCGCTCACCTCTCCCTCACTTCCCCTAGCCTATATCGGAACTACCACCGCCAGCTTCAGCCCTGGCCACGTCCCATGTCACACCGGGTCGGGCCTCGCTTCCAGAGCTCTCCGTGACCTCTCCCTTGCCCCGCCCTTCTCCCCTTAATGCTCGCCTAACCGGAACGCCATAGCCGCTGGTACCCATCAATGCCTTCTCGCTTACTCTCCGCAGCTCGGCCTCCAAAACCTTCACCCTTTCCTCGCTGCTCCAGACTCCCCACTCCGCCAGCTTCAATGGGGCCGGATCCTTTCCCCGGAACATAAGGAACTACTACTGATACGTCTGCTGCCGCCACATCCTCTGTCCCCGCATCTCTGTCCACGTCCATCACATCCTCCTCCCCACCTGTCTCCTCTATCCTGTCCTCCCTGTCATCTCCATCCTCCTCCCCACCTGTCTCCTCTGCCCCCTCATCCCTATCATCCTGCTCATCCCCCTCCTCCCCACCTGCGGCCTCCTCTCTCTCCTCCTGTCGATCCTCCTGGCCCTCTACAATCCGGCGCACCAGAAATCGCCTCGCCTCTCCCTGTCTCTCAACCATGAACCGCTGACGAGGTGACCTCCTCTCCTCTCCTGGTGCTCCCCCCACCTCCTCTCTCCGCTCCGGCCCCTGCTGCCCCTCCCGATTTATCGACGGCCGGGCTCAGAACTGCGGGTCGGGCCCAGCGCCGGCCCTACCACATCGTTTCCCCGCTTCTAAAGACCCCTTGCACCCACCCACCTCTACTCCCTCCTCCATATCATCCACCTCCACCACCTCCCCACCCTTCAGCCCCGCGGGTCGCCTCTCCCGCTGGCCGGGACTGCCCCTCGCCTGGCCTTTCCGCCTGTTTCCTCTCAGGATCGCTTCTCCTCATTGGCCGCTTCCTCCGTCTCTGCCTCCGGGAGCCTCCGCGGCTGCCCCCGCCCCCGCCAGCCGACCCTCTAATCGCCCCTGGCCCCGGGCTCTGGCCGGACCTCTTGTCGGCCTCGGGCCTCGAGCGCCTCCCTCTCTTCCTCCCTCCTAGCCTCTACCCCACCGGGCCTCCCTCATCCCTCTCAGCCCTCCACTCCCCTCGCCTCTCCCGGATATCACCCCCGCATTCTCAGCCTAAGCTCGTGATCCTCTCCATACCTTGTTCCGGGAACCATCTATGACACCGCTTCATCACCACCGTGACCGCTTCTCCCCGTCTCCTCTCCCTCGGGATAAGCCTCCGGCCCCCCCGGCCGCCATCCATGATGCCCTCGGGCCGCCGAGATATGAACCCCCCTATGGCACCTCTCTCATATCGCCGATAGCTGATAGGTGCCGCCGGGAATATCCCCGTGATCCTCCCAAACCGCTCGAACACTCGTCTGTCGATAACACTCTTACTATAATGCCGATAGTCCACGAAACACTGGCTCAGAAAATATCCCTCATGCCCCCCCGTATCTGCCCATCCCCTGAACTGACGTGCCCTATATGGCCGCCACTCTATCTCCCCTGACCGCAGCTCATCAAAAGCTCTCCTCCATCCCTCCATATCGCTAAGCGCCTCATAGCGGAATATCCACCCTCTCTCCTCCCCATACTCCCACGCCACCGGCTCACGATCGTCCACTGTCCCCCCCCTCACCCCTACTGGCCTGGTCACGGCGATATGCTCCCATGCCCAAATCTGCAATAATGTCCCATGCGTAATACTCAAGATCTCCCGATAGCAGATCCCATGCATATCCCTGTACAGCTGCGCCAACACACAGGAGCCCCACGAAAATGGCCCCCCCCGCCACTCAATAATATGGCGAATCACCTCCATATATCGCATGCTACATGTCCGTCCACCCCGGTCTGGTAGCAGTATCCCGCTAATCAATCCACACAGGAACAATGGTAAGGCTGGCACCCCTATCGTCAAGCACTCATCCAAGTCCAAATTCCCCTTCACCAGGGGCAGCCTCACATCACCAAATAAAACCCTCAACGTCTCATCTAATGCTGCCCCTGTCGACACCACATCACTCACTAGCCGACCCGCAATCGGTAGTCTCAAAATCCGCCACACGTCCTCCAGGGTCACCGTCATCTCGCCTGTCGGAAGATGGAATGTCGATGTCTCTGAGCTCCACCTCTTTGCCAGTGCTGTCAGCATCGCCGGATGGGCTCTCACCATCGGAAACTGCACACAATGCCCTAATCCCGCGTGATCTAGCGCCGCCTGGTCCTCCCCGTTCATCGCAGCTCTCGTCACCGCTAACACCTCTGACCGTCGCTCGTGCACTCGCAGTCGTTCAAATCTCTGCATAAACGCACATCTTACCAATTAGTCCTTTGTTTTTATCCATTCCGTTTATTTTCCTCCACCCCCCCTCATTTTTTTCCCCTACCCTATCGCATTCTTCCTAACCACCCCCTAACCCCATCCCCTACCCATCCCCTAACCCTACCCCATCCCCTACCCATCCCCTAACCCTACCCCATCCCCTAAAATTTTACCCACCCCCCCAAATCCTAACCCTACCCCCTAACCCTACCCCCCCAAATTCCTACCCCATCCCCTCTCGACTCCACCCCCCCCAAACTCTAACCCTACCCCCCTAACTCTACCCTCTAATTTAACCCTACCCCCTAAATTTTACCCATCCCCTAACCCTACCCCCTAGTTCCTAAACCCCACCCCCTAATTCCTACCCCATCCCCTAACCCTATCCTAACCCTACCCCCTAATTCCTACCCCATCCCCTAACCCTATCATAACCCCATCCCCTAAAATTTTACCCACCCCCCCAAATCCTAACCCCACCCCTAACCTACCCCCTAATTCTAACCCCATCCCCTAAATTTAACCCCACCCCCTAATTCCTACCCCCCCATCCCCTAACCCTACTCCCCCCTACCTCCTCCCCTAACCCTTTCCACCCCTAAGCCCCTCCACCGCTTCTTATCCCTTTCCCTCTCCCTATGGGTTCTACACTTCACCAGCGGCGGCGGTTCACTGGCTACAGATTTCGGCTGGGGCATGTTCACACAGATGGCTGGATCACTGGCTACAAGCACAGATCAATAAGGCTCTCGCATGCATGGGTTCCGCTGTACAAGTAGGGAGCAGAAGCCCTACTGCTTTCATCCAGAGTGGCCGGCTCACAGAACATGGCCACTACAAGAATGGCCACAAGCATACCGACCACTCTTCTTGGCCCCACCTAAACTCAAAAAAAAAATTTTTTTTCAATATTTTTTTAACAACCCATTTTATTTTTGCCCGTCCCCGACAAAACCCGCATTTTTAAATTTTTTTTTTTACGTAAAAAATTGCGTAAATCACAAAAGGGCGGTTTTTGTTTTTAACTCACCTGCTGTCCGCCTGTGCCCTCGCGGTACATTGCCCGTACTCCATCCGCCCGGTGCACGATCGCGGTGTCGTTATCTGTCGGCATCGTCTCCCTCGTTTTTCTCTCCTCTCCACTCTTCTGCTCAGCTGCTACAGTGCAAGTGAGCCAGGTAATTTTTTCAAATTACCTTTTAACCCCTCCCTCCAAAAAAAAAAAAAGGTATTTTTTACCTTTTATTTACCTTTTTATTCCGCCAACTAATTCCAAACTTCCCGGGGCCGCCATTCGCAAACCGTATGTCCGATCCACTCCGTTCCAAAGGCAAACTTGCTTAATTTTTTGCCCTCTATCCAACGGTCCCCTCCATTTCCCTTTATCAAGACGTCATCCGGGGCCCCTTCTTTCTTCCCCAACCGCCCTCTCGAGGGGGCATAGCCTACCACTTCCTTCCATTTCAAACCAGACACTGGGGCATCCTCATTTCTTTCTTCATCCTCGACATTCAATTTTCTTCGAAACATTGTTATTTCAACAATATTTCAAAGAGGGGCAAAATGTAGATACCTAAATTTAATCACTTCCATATGATTAAATTTGTTGCGTTCACGCCTATCATATTAATATTAATTTATTAAATTAATATTACCCCCTGTGTCTCATACTGATAAAGTATTTAATTTAATAATTAATACTTTGTCTTTTACTTTATTCCTCTCTAAATTAAATAAATACACTAATTTATTTAATTTAGTCACTTATCCTCCTTTTGATTTAAAAATCAATTTAAAATTCCTCACTTTCTCTCTCCTTGTCACATCCTCCAACATTTGCCACTTGCCTCTAACCTTCTGTTAATTAGCCTAATCCAATATTTGCACAACCTTAACCAAAATCATTAACTAAATTTAGCACCTCTTTTTGGTCAATTCTTCCATTTTTCCTTTTTGATGTTAACCCTCTCTCCTATGTGAATTTTTAATTCACATTTATTTTCTCTAGACTCCCCTCCTTTAAATGTGAATTTTTAATTCACATTCCATTCTCCCAAGGCTTCTAGAACCTTGGACTTGTCACAATCTCCACATGTGACCAAGTCCCACCTTTTTGGAGCCCACCTTTTATCCTCTAGATCATCTTATGAATGTGAATTTATCCTCCCAACCACCTTTCCTTTTCCCATGTAGATTTTTGAGGAATTCTAAAATTCCTCAAAAGTCCCTTTCACTCCCACTTGGGGACAAGAAATCCCTTTTTGTGGAAATCCTCTCATCCCCCAAGGTGCATGTCCTTTTCCACCTCATGTACCTTTTTGACAACTCATCTCCACCTCATATCCTCTTGTCCACTTCACCCTCCACATGTCAAGATGTGAGGGCTTGTGAGTTCTCAACCCACCATAGCCCTTCATCTTGGCCTTGTTGGAGCAATCTTGACCGTTGAATTCTCTAGAGAATTCAAGATCCTCTATAAATACCCCCTCCTCAAGGGCATTTCCACAACACTTTAGATTGAAACAATTACATGCTGCCCATTTGCCTATACAACACTTAGCTATCTTGCACCCTTATGCTGTCATTTTGCATTTTCAACACTTTGCACTCTCACAACTACATGCTGTCCAAGTCATTTTAGATCATTCAACCATCTTTTGTCCATCATTTTGCATATTGAAGCTTGCATTTTAATCACTCAATCTATCATCTAAGGAGCACACAACCAATCCAAGTAGGGGCCAATCAAAGAAGTTTCAACAACAAGGGAGGTAAAAGTGTTTGTGTTTTATTTTATTTGCATTCCTTTTCGTTGTAACTCTCTTTTGGCTAATCTTGAGGTGTCCTTGGTGTTTTGTCTTTCATGTTTCTTAGTTAGATTCACACATTTAGAATTATAGAACAAAGGATCTCAATATATAGTTTTATTTCAAAATTTCAAGGAGGTAGCAATTTGAAAATAGATTAAAAATTATTTGTTTTTTATCAAAAGGGTTTGGTAATCATGGGATCAAATCAAAGGCAACGAAAAAAAATGTAGGAAGTTAATGACACTCAAAGAAATTGAAGCAAATAGAGATATGGAGGCAAAAAGATAAAGAGATAGAAGAACAAGGGTTTGTGAAATGAAAAATATTGAAGCCTCTAGTTCCATGAATCTTGAAGAGGAGACCATGAAGGATGGGATGAATGTAGATGATGTAAATGTGGAAATGGTGAATATGGAAGAAAATGCAATTATAGAGACAAACCCAACTATGCCTTCAAATTCAAATTTGAATCATATGAAAATAGTGACTATGCAAACAACTTCGGGTATGTCTTCAAATCCACCTTTCAATGATATGGAAAATGCACCCATTCAAACAAATCTAGGTATCTCTTCAAACCCACATTTTGATGATATTGATATTAGTTATTTAGATGAAGTTGGATACATCAATAATGATATCAATTATGCTAGTAATAATGAAAAAACAAAATAATAATAAAATATCTTGTATGAATGAAAATGAGAATGAAATCCCTTGTATTGATGAAAATGAGAATGAAATCCCTTATATGGTTGAAAATGAAAATGAAACCCCTTGTATGAATGAAAATGAAAATGTTTTTTTATACAATTGAAAGAGATGTTTTAGATAACCTTCCTAGTAAAATTTCTCGGAGACAAATGAGAACACATGGAAATAGATTATATAGAATATTTTTAATAGAAAAAACTAGGATTTTAATGTTAACTCATGATGCAATTGATGAAAATGTGGAAAATGTGAAAAGTGATATTAAATTAGGCATTTTTAAAAACCAAAAAAGAAAGATGATTTAGTATACATGTCATATCTAGTGTTGCCAATGCTATTGATTCTATAGGAAAAAAAGTTGATCTAAAGATAAGAATGCAACACGTCATGCAATAACAACTGATTTAGTTAATAAATCAACTTCAAATTAGATAATGTTAGGTAAGATTAGTAAATATATAAAAGTAAATCCTAAAACTTTGATAACAGTGGCTAAGAGAAGAGAAAGTATTGAAAATGATCCAATTAATCAATGTTGAAGTTTTAGTGGTAGACTCCCAAGGTTGAACATGAAATTAACTAATGAAATCAAATCTTTAATTAAAAAATATTGGCATGATAATATAAGAGTATCACCTAATATTAGAGATGTTTTAAAATTAAGGGTGAGATTAAAAATTCATGACCCTTATCCAAAACATCTGTTAGATATGACTCGAACTAAATTTTATAAAGTTTTTTTAGATGATTCAATCTTACCAAATATTAGCATAAGTCAAAGATCATTTGAAAAATGTGAACCTTGGTATGTCAGAATTAATAAATAATTAATCTCTTGTTGTTGTAAAACTCATGTACAATTTCGTTATTATTATGATATTTTTTGATATATACGTTGTACTTTGAGAAATTATGTAGGAAAGTGGTATTAATATTCCACTTGAAACAATCAAGGATTTTATAACAAGTTTGTTTTGTGAACCATCTAATGGACACTTATTTATTTAAATGCATGTATTTCTGGACAAAGCAATAGATGTGGCAACCTTTCACTGTTATTTGAGAATGTATGCATGAAAGTAGTTTACATGAATTTGGACAATTAGTAGATGTTAAAAAATTCAAAAATATTGAATATTCTTTAAAGGATGGAAAATTTGGAAAACATTGTGAGTTAATAATAGAAAAAATTAGTGTGCACGCATTCATTAGAGAATTTAAAGATAAGATTGTGCCCAAATATGTCAAACAATCTCAATATGCTTGATGGCTTGATGGTCGATTTCGTATATGTAAAAACATATTTCCAATTGGAACTATATTATTAGTTGTTGATTTTGCAAAAAACTATACTCTTGCTCCACAAGAGGGAATCCAATCCCAATATTATAATTTAGTATAGGTGGCCATATTTGTTCATATTGTATATAGACATGCCTGCATGATAGTACAAAAGATAATAGATTTTTTTTGAGAGAGTACCATTTTTATGTGAGTGACTACACTCATCAGAATTTGTTCAATATCGTTTTAATATATTCTATACATAATTAAAAGAAAGAGAAATTCAAATGAGAGAACATCTCATATGGTTGGATAATTGTATGGGACAATTCAAGAATGCTAAAATGTTTTATTGGTTATGTAGAGCTCACAAGGAAAATAATATCCAACACATGTAGAGTTTTTTTGAAGTTGGACATGGTAAAGGAGAACATGATGGAGCAAGTGCATGTGTGAAAAGAGCTCTTGCTAGAGAGCAACTAGAATTCAAGGATGCAACAAAATTCAAAGATGCATGTACAATTGTAGATTGGTGTAATACAAAATTATCTATTGGAAGAAGTGAGAACTCAATAATTTGACATTTCTTTTGATTAGTTGAAGAAGATAACATTCTTACTTGACAAGATTGTGAAACAGTTAATGGATCAACAAAATGGATTTTGTTTAAGAGATTGAATGAAAACACCTGGACAATATGGACAAGGGAGCTTGCATGTTTTTGTCAATTTTGTATTGCAGGTGGTTGGGAGGCATGTGAAAATACAAAATGGGTCGAAGAATGGCAACAAAGAGCCTTAACACCTACATCAACACATGATCAACATGGAACAACAATTGAAGAAGATAATCAAGTGTTTGCATTAGATGATTATGATCGTGTTTTAGACCTTGTACAAGAATGTATTAAATTAAATTAATTTTTATTATTACATTATTTTGTAATATATATAATTTTATATGTATGCATGTTTATATGTGAATCATATGTCACCCTTTATTGATTTTTTTTTTTTTTGTAGGACATGTGTATGATGTTGCACCTAAGGGGAATGAAGAGGAGATAAGTGTATTGGTTGGCTAGATGTGTTGAGAGAAAACATAAGTTTGTATATACTAGAGTGGATGATGATAACTATGAGTATCCAACTAGTTCTGTGGTTGTTGTTGGCACTTGGCTACAGAAATATCTAATAAGAAAGAATGGTTTTCTTGCATTTGAAGATTATGAAAGACACAAGAATATTATGCATTACTCACATTTGATTTTGGCAACCAATACAAAACTAGTTAGATATCAAGGGAGACCTAATAATAAAGTGGTATAGAAACTTTCAATGGATGAGCATGAGATAATCATAGATGCATTACAAAAAAGAGAGGATGTAGATGGTATAATGGAATAAATAAATATAGGTAATTATATAGTTGTATATATTTAATTTATAGTTTATATATAGTTAAAAATTTATCACATAACTTAGAGTCAAGGCTCATGTGTATCTCCCCTTAATCCATCTTCTTATGTTAATCTTAAGTCATTTCCTAATGATAGTTAAATAATTTTTGTTTCAGGTCTCCCAAAACTAGATTCATTACAAAAAATAGAGGATGCAAATGTTATAATAGAATTTGAATAAATACAAGTAACTATATAGTTCTATACATTTAATTGATAGTCAAAATATAAAGCTAAATAATTCACTATCATTTTATAAAAAGTTCATAATTTATTGCATATCCCCTTAAGTCATATCCTCTTACATCCCCTTAAATCATCCTTGAGTATATACCCTTCTAAGCCATCTCCTATTTATAGAACTAATTTTCTCACATGAAATCATTTGAGTCAAGGATCTTGTATCTCCCCTTAAGCCATACTCTTAGGACCCCTTAATTCATCATCTTAACTACCCTAAATCCATCCTCTTGCATCCCCTTAAGTCATTATCTTAACTCCCCTTAATCCATCCTCTTAGGACCCCTTAATTCATTGTCTTAGCCACCCTAAATCCATCCTCTTGTATCCCCTTAAGTCATTCTCTTAACTCCCCTTAATCCATCCTCTTAGGACCCCTTAAGTCATCATCTTAGCTACCCTAAATCCATCCTCTTGCATCCCCTTAAGTCATTCTCTTAACTCCCCTTAACCCATCCTCTTAGCTACCCTAAATCCATCCTCTTGCATCTCCTTAAGTTATTCTCTTAACTCCCCTTAAGCCATCCTCTTATTACCCCTTAAGTCATATCCTCTTAGGTCCCCTTAAGTCATCCTAGATTGTATACCCTTAAATCCATCCTCTTGCATCCCCTTAAGTAATTTCCTAATTATATTTAATCACTTTTGTTTTAGGTCTCCCACAACTAGATGCATTGGTGACCAGTACTTGTGCATTCAACAACTCATGACAAAATATAGTAGATAATTTTCCCTATGGTGGGAATCACTTGAATTTTTAAGGAATTTATAAGATCCAATTTTATAACTTTTATTAAATTATTCTTTCCTCACATGACTTGGATTTATGACTCGTAAAATGTATAGTGAATTTGGAACTACATTCATTATTTTTGCAGGTCCACCACAATTGTCACTACAAATTTTCATCATAAATGTATTACAAAAAAGAGAGGATGCAAATGTTATAATGGAATTTGAATAAATGCAGGTAACTATATAGTTCTATATATTTAATTTATAGTCAAAATATTAAATTAATTAATTCATTGTCATTTTATAAAAAAATTAGAAATAATTTCATGTACCTTTAAGTCATATCCTCTTAGCCCCCTTAAGCCATACTAGATTACTTACTGTTTTAAGCCATCTCGTAATTATAGAATAAATTTTCTTACATGACACATAATTTGAGTCAAGGCTCTTGTATCTCCCCTTAATCCATCCTCTTATGTCACCTCAAGTCATTTCATAATTTTCTCACATGACACATAGTTTGAGTCAAGGCTCTTGTATCTCCCCTTAAGCCATCCTGTTAGGACCCTTTAAGTCATCCTCTTAGCTACCTTATTTTCATCATCTTACATCCCCTTAAGTCATCCACTTAACTCCACTTTATTTAAATTCTACAATTTTCTTGCATGACTTGGAGTTAATTGACATAATATATAATTAATTTACTTACATTCATTATTTTTGCAAGTTCCCATCAAGTCGATCCACCATGATTGTCACTATAAAAAAAATCATCATATAAATTATGTTATATCAATTTGTGGCCTTGAACTAAAAGTGGAAAAGCTAATTGTATTTATATGCACATATGTTTCATCATGTTATAGTTGTATTAAACATAAATTTGTTATGTGTCTTCAATATTTGAACTTCAATTCTTATACATCACATTTTATATTGTTCCAATTTTATCTTATACAAATTTTGTCTTTGATATATATATTGTTTTAAATTCTTATTTGACCTTCTATATATGACCTTGGTGTGAGGTTAATAAATTTCCAAGTTGTTAATTGCATTAGAGTTGGATTCAACTAAGTGCATCCAAAAGGATTATATAGATTTTAGGGATCTTAATAAGTCATCATTTAAGGATGACTTTCATTTATCCAATATTGATATATCATTGTTGATTTTAATATAGGTCATGAGATTCTCTCATTTAAGAAAGGTTTTTACTCACATAATCAAATACTCATTAATCCCTAATATCAACATAAGAGTACTTTAATAATTTTGTATTAAGTGGCATATATGTTGTATAGATCTTGTCTAGTGATGAATATTTGCTAATTGGAAAATAGTTAAAACAAGGCCCTTAGTTTATTATGAATATGATAAACTATAAGGAATGCATTAAATTGTCACATTTAACCATTATTTAGTTTAGCATTGATGTGTTCAATTGGATCCTAGTCACTTAAAATTTATAATACATGTACACGTTATAAATCTAAACCATTAATTGCAATTAGATGTTTATTTCACCTAACTCAACTTAGACAACATTAAATCATTGGTAGGTAGTCCACTTGGTGCCAATCTCGGGCTCCATATTGTATTAGATAGAGTCAGGTTTTTAAAATATTTTCAAAACTAATCTGGAGTCTAACAAAGTTTTAAAACCTTAGTCAATCTCCACTTTAGGTGCTTTCATCTTCTTCTTGTGTGGTATTTATTTAGTGAAGTTAGGTTTCAATGATATTTGTAGAACTATGTTGGAGCTCAACTCGGTTATGAAAACCGCATAAGATCTCGACAGGAGTTGTTAAAGTAGAGTGAAATTTCGCTTTCAATTTCCTTGAGCACTTCTTGATTTCAAAAGAACTCCTTTGGAGGAAAGGTAAGTTTTAAAAATAATTGCGCTTTTTGAAAGGGGGCTGACAACTTTATAAGAAGTCGATTCCTTGAGACTTGACTCAGGATAACTTAAGACCAAATGACTTGACAAAAAAACCTGTTAGAAAAAGGATAGGTTGTGAAAACCTTATCAAGGGTCAACAAAGTTGGGAAAACCCTGTTGGTAACTGACAGGAGTCATCTAAAGGCTAATTTTTAAGCGAATCGACTAAGTATGAAGACTTTGTAAGTGTGACTGTTATTGAATAATTTTGAAAATGAATGATACTCAGACTCATCTTACAATGGGAATTGAAAATTTGAGCAACATTTTAAAACATGAGAAACTAGAATTCAGGCAACAACTAGAAAAATCCAAGCATATGATTTTTATATTAAGTACATCAAAGGAAAAAATAAAGTTATTGTTGATACATTGTCTAGAAGGTTGAATATGTGTTCCATGTCTCATTTATCCATGGATTAGAATATGAAATCATAATAGAGTAAGCCAAGAAGGCATCCAAAAATTAATGTATCAGAAGAGAAGTTGTTAGATGATAGGTACACGATATACAATAAAGTAATTCTCTATAAGGGAAGAGTCTTCTTAGTGCCAGAATCAAGGATGAAGGGAATTTTTTTGTGGGAAGTTCATGACACTCCCTTAGTGGGTCACTTGGGGCTTTTTAAGACACATAATAGACTAGGGAAAGGTTCACATGGAAGGGACTTAAGGATGATGTGATCACCCACATTAAAGAATGCATCATTTATCATAAGAATATAATGGAACAAATATTTCTAGTAGGTATTTTGTAGCCCTTGATCCTCCCAAATAAAAAATGGGAAAGTATCTTGATAAATTTCATCACACTACTTCCTAGAGTCTAAGGAAAGGACTATATATATGTTTTTGTGGATATACTAATAAAGTATGTACATTTATCTAAAATATCTATAGAATTTAAAGCATCACAAGTGGTTGATTTATTCTTTAAGAGGTGATGAAACTCTATAGACTACCTAAGAGCATCATGAGTGATAGATACCATTAATTCATGAAATTATTTTTGCAAGAGCTATTCCTTTTGGTGGGAATTGAGCTTAATCCTATCAATATCTACCACCCATAAAATGGCCTTATTAATATTATGAATGAATGGGTGGAATGTTAGTTGATAAATTATGTTACCAATTAAGAAAAGACTTGGATAAAGTGGCTCTACTTGGGGAGCACTATTACAACACCACCTACCACATTTAAATCAATAATATGTCATTCATTGCCTTATACAAGTATGATCTTGAAGCTTTATTGATCTCATTCTGATGGATAGTAGGGTATTGGGAGAAAGTTACATGATCAAACAAAGCCAATAAATTCTAATTCCACTCAAGAATAATCTCTAGTAGGCTTAAAAATAGAAGATGTATGAAAATTATTATATAATTGAGAGAAAATTTGAGGTTGGAGACATGGTTTGTGTGAGATTATAGTCATATAAGCAATCTTTCTTGAAGGAAATGGGGTGAAAAAACTTAAGCTACATTTCTATGGGCCTTATAAAATTCTAATAAGGATTGGAAAAGTGGCCTATGAGTTGGAGCTATTAGAGGGAAGAAAGATACATAATGTTTTTCATGTGTCTTGCTTTAAAAAGGTATTGTGAAAAAGTTATAGAACCATTATATGATTACCTTTGATTGATGAAGATGACAAATTGGTTTTGATTCTCAAAGTAGTCATGGATGTAAGGGAGAGAAAGATGAGAAATAAAAGCACCAAGGAGTACGTGATTTAGTGGAAGAATCTTTTGGTGGAGGATGTAGCATGAGAAGGCCTACAAGTTTTAGAGCATCCAAACCTATAATCACTTGAGGATAAGTAATTTTGAGTGGGGAAATTTTTTTATGTCCCGTTCTTAATCAATCTAAGTTTGTACATATTAGGTTTGTACTTGTGTCTTCCCTATTTATATCTAGTTTGTGTTTTCCATTCTTGACTATGTATTTTATTCCAACTTTTCTCTTCCCTTCTTCTTAGAGTTTCAAACTTATCCATCTTGTAATGCCCATTTCTTGGCCCCCAATGACTTGCCCTTTAGTTTATTCTTGTGTATGGTTGATTCCCGATCCCTAATATTTTTTCCTATGTTCCCCCTAGCTTCCTAATACATGTCATATTATTTCCAATAATATATTTTGGCACCATTATCTTTTGAATATTTCCCACTCATGATCATTGTTCAACTTTAAAGTTATGGGTGTTCATGGTTGATGATCTGTTCTATTTAGGGAGGATCTAAGAGATCAATTATTTTAATTCTAGCTCATCATTTACACTTAATCAATTCCTTTTAAAGTCCATTTTTACCACTTGTGTTTGAGAATGAAATCCTAGGATGAAACCCTAGTAATTTTGAAGGTAAATCTCATATAGGTGTCACATTTGAGCTTCAATAGGCACAATCTATAATTGCATTACATTGATCTAATTTACTATTGTTGGTATGAATTTATTGTTCTAGTTACTAATGTTACAAAACTATTTGAATATAATAAGGCCACTAATTTAATAAGAAAAATATTGAGATTTTATCTATTGTTTGTCGTTAATTACAATAAGAAAACCAAAAGGTTATTTCTATTATTTTCTATTTGAAATATTATGATATTGTTGATGCATAAATAATAATTTAAGATTTAAGTTATTTAATATATGATTGAATGCTAGGGTTGATATCTTTTGTTAATCAATTTTAATGTGTGTATGTAAGGTTAAGAATTAGATTTTCATTATTATCTTGATTTGGGATATTATAGTATAACTCGAGGTCACTCTTGGAAATATTAGGCTACGAAGACTAACAACAATAGCAAGTATCAAGCAGGTTCAAATAAAGAACACATTGGGTGTGTCTCATTTGGCCAATATATATCAACCACCTCCTTTAGATCCTTAGAAAGGTCAAATTTAATATAGACCCTATTTTGGGGTCAAGTTTAAAAGAACTTGTAGGCTATGTTGGTCAAGAAATTCCATCATGGAAAAAGTAACATTGGAAACTCCACTTCTAGATAGGGACACAAATAAATTTCTCACCGGAAATAATAAAGTCTCTATTCCAAGGTGTGAAAACAAGTAAACATAAATGAATATATCAAGGACCATACTTGAGAATAACCTCCCCATGGTTGATTTTAGTAAAATAAAAAATAAGAAAAATACTTGGTGAGCTTCTACACATAATCAAGGTAGTTCCCACTTGGATACCAATCATTGGTTACCCATTCTTTGAACATGCTTTTAGGGGGGATCCTCCCCACAAAACCTTATAAAACTATAATTTTAAGCTGATATGTACTATCAAACTCTAGAATGAGAAGAACCACATCTGAAGGTGTTTGAGTGGGCATACATCATGAAATACCTTGGGAACAAACTTCTTCATATTTTTGAGTAGGAGAGCATTACTATTTTCCATTACTATATATTTATAAATTGATACATATTTTGTGTTATATGTAGACATACATATAAAATCACACACATAGGTATGTGGAAGTTTCTATTTATTTGGTAACCCCTCATATATGTTTGTATATTTATTAATAAATATGCTCATTCATGATTATATATGTTTATTTATATTGGTTTATACATACATATTTAAATACATCTTTAACGATATATGTAGACATACATATACATACATAGGGAAATTATATAGTTCATATTTAATTGTACATACACATATATATTCATGCTTATTTATATTTATGTGTGTGTGTTTATATGTGTAAATATATTTGTTTAGAAACTAATATACATATATGTACATACATAAATATATCATAAACTTTTATTTAACACACTTATATAGTGTGTTTTATTTTATTTGAGTTTTCTCTTTTTATGTCCCTTGGTCTACATATGACCTCACTCTCTTCCTATATTTAGATAGTCTTGATCTGTAATTTTCCTTGTTCCTTAATCTCTCTATATGTTGATCATGGATCATGAAGTGTGATATGAAATATTGATGTCAAAAATTTACATAGATAAATCCATAAGCACAAATAAAAAAATTCTATCATCCTCTATAATTATTTAAATTTCATAACTTGTCCCAATATCCCATGTAGGCATGGCAATGAGGATTCCATTGAAGGAACCTACAATGCTACAATCTCATGGGCTTGATTCATTACAACAAAATTAACTCTAAAAGAAAACCTATTATTCAGAGCCACAATCTCCACTAATGGAGCCACCTTCTACAACCTCCACTTAACCCTTTTATTTTACCCAATAACTGCCATAGAATGTTCTAGAAAGTGTAACTTTCCCTTTTGTTTTGGCACCAAAAGTCCCATCGGTTGATTTCTTGCCTAGGAAGATATTTTAATGAAATTCATTTTTTAGTGGGGTAGCTTTGTGGGGCCATAACTTTTGATCTGTGTGTTTGATTTGCTATTATAATATATCATTGGAAAGCTCTCAAAGAGATCTACAATTTCAAAATGATAAAAGATCCTTTCATCCACTTTTCAAGCTATTTTGGGGCCTTTGAGGATTTCAAATTTGAATTTGAAGTTACATTGGAGAAATTTCTCGAGACAAAAACTTTAATATCTCCCAAAGCGTATGGGGTATTGAGACAATTCTTTCATGACTAGAATTTTTTTTTAGTTCCACTCCTTGGGGTAAATTTTCAAGTCCATATGAGCTCATTTAGGCAGACTTACTAAAAATAGTGACTTTTTTCACCTTTTTTTGACTTTTGACTATCTTACACCCCTTAAGTGCCATCATGAGACTCAAAAAAACTAAAGAAAATAAGAAAAAAACATTTTTTGGATGATGCAAGATTGCCCCTACACCACTGGATGCTCTTGCATCAGACACCCAGGGTAATTTGAAAAGTGACCCTGTCACTTCTTAGGAGTTGGAGAGAAACATGAATGGTTAACCTCAACCTTAGACAACCATGACGAATATTTTGTAGGCCTTCCTCTCCATTTCACTAAGTACTTTACATATTTCTTATTTCTTGTGCTTCTACCCACACAACTATCCAAAATTTCTTCTATCTCCTCCTTCCTGAAGTAGGTGCTGGAATATTCCATTGTGCTTCTATTATTTATTCATTAATTCCTACTTCATGATATTTTATTAAATTTGAAATGTTTTTGATTAGCGATCAACAGGTTTTGATGGGACTAGAAACCCATTACAAGGAGGTTTTGTAGGGACCTAAAACCCTTTATAGGGTAGATAAGTTGTAAGGAAAATAATCATCAAACTAAACACAACCCATTGGCAACAACCAAACACAAGTATTCAAGTCAACTCAAGCTGCAACAAACAGGTTTTGATGGGACCTTCAACCCTTTACAATCAGGTGATTATAGGGGCCTAGAACCCAAATAAAAAATTAGGTTTTTTTTAGGGATTGAAAACCCAACAATCTGCAACCACCAGACCACAACAAACCATCCACTCAATGTAAGCAGTATTGCACCATAACAGTCCAAACTCCCCACCTCGAAAGGAAAGTAAGAGAGCAACACAAAGCAACAACTTCCTTGCAACTCCAACCAACTTGAACAACCATCCCAAACTCCACCTCAATAGGAGAGGGCTCCCCTCTATAGGAGAGGATGAGGAGAAATCCATCACCACCAAAGCCACCAATCTCTTGCATAAAAAAACTCCACCTCCATAGGAACATGCCGAAGAAAATTAAACTCTCCACTGAACCTACAACATACAACTCCACCTCAATAGGAGAAGGATCCACCTCAGTAAGAGCATTCTTCACCTCTAAAGAAGAAATCAACTGTAGCACCTAACAAAAAGAAAATGCTCTAGTAGCACAAGCAATCACAACATCCTTAGGCATTAAGAGGGAAGGAAAGAGGAAGAAAGAATTAGAGATTACATCAACCAACAACATCAGTAACCCACACACCAACAGTTGGGACTTCATGATAAACTCTAGAATCAACCCAACGAATAGCAAAAAAATAGAAAATATACAACACATATTATGCTAGACTAACAAATGTAACTTTAGAAAAAGCCCAGCCAATATCAACAAAACATGAATAGGGACAACATAAACAACCACCACCACCAACAACAACTAGGACAACAACCCAGCCAAATAGCAAAAAATAGCTAGCAACCACAACTACCAAACAATCAGTAGAGAAAGCCCAAGGGGGAAATGGGAAACCAAAAAGGAAGGAGGTAGAGAGAAGGCCAACACAAAGAGAACACCAGCCACCCCAATACGCCAATTAGGACCAAAGATAAGCCCATCCACAACCAAACCCTCCTCAAAGGATTCAAAGCACACAACAAAGAAACTCACTAGCTGAAAAGACAACATAAACAACACACCAGGTAGCAAGAAAGCATAAAAAAAATTTGCCACTCCCAAGCCACACCCAAACCATGGAAAGAGAAACCTCTTAGACTGATCAAACCACAAAAAGAACAAACCCTCCTGTCAACCATCTGCAAAAGACAGGAACCAATAGGTGAAACCCCAGAAGAGCAACCCACAACAACAAATGTAGTCAACAATTCATCCACTGTCAGTTGAAAAAACCCCAAGGGGTAAAGGGAAACCAAGGAGAGAGGGATCATAGAATAAGCAACAAAAAGAGCACACCAACTACCCCCATATGTTGATCAGGGCCAAAGATAAGCCATTCCATAACCAACCCCAACTCAAAGGACCCAAAGCATGCTACAGGGGAACACTCTAGCTAAAAAGACATGAGCAGGAATAGATCACCCAGTAGAAGAGAAATAAGAAAAGAAAAAACCTCCACCCACAAGCTAAGCTCACACCAAAAAATTCCCTCCCACTAATCAACAACAAAAGGAAACATCAAACAACTAGCTGTGAAAATGACCAAAGCTTTCAATAGCAACCTGATAGCCATCTGTGACCCAGTCATGTCTGTCAGCCACACCAGACAACATAACCCCGCTGCTTCTAGATAGGGACCAAGAGATGAACCCCCAAAAGAGTAACCCAAAACAACAAACGTTGTCAACAATCCATCCACCATCAGTTGAAAAAACCCTAAGGGGAAAGGGAAACCAAGGAGAGAGGGATCATAGAAAAATCCAACAAGAAGAGCACACTAATTGCCCCAATACGTCGATCAGGGCCAAAGATAAGCCATTCCAAAACCAACCCAAAAGCATGCAACATGAGAAAAATCTACCTAAAAAGATAGCTCACACCAAAAAATGCCCTCCCACCGATCAACAACAAAAGGCAACAATGAACAACTAGGTGAGAAAATGACCAAATCTTTCAACAACAACCCGATAGCTGTCCGTGACCTAATTGCATTTGTTAGCCACACTAGACAATACAACCCCGCTGCTTCTAGGTCGACTCCAACAAGCCAACCAATAGGAACACTAGCCGCAACCCATCCTCCTCATCTTCAGAATCAACATCTTCCTCATCCTCTGCAGCAGAGGATTTCAAACTCCTACCCTTGCTCCTATTCTCGCCGCTCTCCATAACACCAAAAGTTAAATCTGAAATAATAAACATAGGTGAAACAGGAATTTCATAATGCAAATCTACCTCATATGCATTTCTTGAATCATGCTTCTTCTAGATCTTGCATGGTCCTAACTTCTTCATCTCTAACTTGTTGTATGTACCAACTAGAAACCTCTCCTTTTGCAAATGAACCATGACTTCATTTCCTACCTGGAACTCCTTATACCTCCTTTTCTGATATGACTTAGACTTATATTGTGAGTTCATCTTATTGATATGTTTCTTCACCTCTTCATGCAAATTTTTTAAGTGCTCAACAAAAAATTTGACCTCAACATTTCTCTTCTCTCCCTTATCCATTTTTTCTTAGTTCAGAAGCAATTCTTGGACTACTTTCATACATAATCTAGAATGGTGATTTACCAGTGCTCCTATTGACAAAATTTTTGTAAGAAATTTTTTTCAGTGGTATAATCAAATCTCATCCCTTGGGCTTATCTCCTACTAAGCATCTTAGCAGGTTACCCAAACTCCTATTCACCACCTCCATCTATCCACCAGTCTATGGATGGTGCACAAAACTGAACTTCAAATTTATCTTCAACTTCTTCCATAATGTCCTCTAGAAATAACCAAAAGATTTGGCATCTCCGTCTAAAAATATACTCTTCGATAGACCATGTAGTCTCACCACCTCTCTGAAAAAAAACTCCACAATATGAACAACATCACTAGTCTTATGACATGGAATGAAATGTGCCATCATTTAAAATCTATCCACCACCATAAATATAGAATCATGCCCTCTCAGTGTTCTTGGCAAGCCAAGAACAAAATCCATGCTAATATCCTCCCATGGCCTCTCAGGTATAGGTAATGGCCAGTACAATCTAGTATTCTGACTTTTTCCTTTTTCCATCTAACATACTTTGCAATTTTCTACAAACTTCTTCACATCTTGTTGTAACTGTGGCTAGTAATAATTCTCATTGACAAGGGCAATGGTCTTATCTCGATCAAAGTATCCAACCAATCCTCCACTATGCTTCTCCTTGATTAGATTCTCTCTCTTAGAACTCCTTGGAATGCACAATTGGCTTCCTCTAAACAACATCCCATCTTGGATTAGAAAATTGTCCTATCCAATGTAATAGGTTCCAAACAAGCCTTACAAGCTTCTACAAAGTTTGGATCTTCAGGATACAAAATATTGAGCTCCTTGAACCCAAAAACCTCTATATTCATCTCCATCAACAAATTTTTCCTTCTACTCAAGGCATCTACAACTCTATTTTACCTTCCACTCCTATGCTTCTAAATAAAAGTACAACTCTGCAAAAACTCAACCCATTTTAAGTGCCTTTGATTTAACTTTCCTTAACTATTGAGATATTGCAAAGCTTGGTGATTAGTATATAAAATAAATTATTTTGGCAATAAATAGTGTCTCCATTACTTCAAATCCTAAACTATAGCATAAAACTCCTGATCATAAACAAAATATTTCTTCTTAGCATCATTCAAATTCTCACTAAAATAGGCAACATGCTTACCTTCTTGACTCAAAACAACTCCTATGGCAGTGCCACTAGCATCACAATCTACCTGAAAGACCTTATTAAAATCTGGAAGTGCCAAAATAGGTTGCTCTATGACTTTCTTCTTCAACATATCAAAACTCTTTGTTTCTCCTATAGTCCATTTAAAATCCTTTCTATCCCCTCTCATTGCTTTAGTTAGAGGTGCACAAATACTATTAAAATTCTTAATAAACATTTTGTAAAAACTTGCTAGACCATGAAATGAAATTGCCTCTGTAACACTCCTCAGGGTAGGCCATTCAATGATAACTCTCACCTTCTTGGATCCATTTTAAGACCCTCTACTGAGACAACAAATCCTAGATACACTAACTCTCTCTTCACAAAGCTACATTTCTTCAAATTAATCAACAAATTCTCCTCCCTTAGCTTCTCAAAAACTCTTCAGATATGCATCAGGTACTCCTTTAATGTCTTACTAAAAATAAAAATATCATCCAAATAAACAATAACAAATTTTCCTAAAAAATCTTTGAATACCTCATTCATAAGCCACATAAATGTGCTCGGTGCATTGGTTAGCCCAAAAGGCATGACTAATCACTCATACAAGCCCTCCTTGGTTTTAAATGCTATCTTCCATTCATATCCTTCTATAATCCAGATCTGGTGATATCCGCTCTTTAAATATATCTTCGTGAAGTACTCAACTCCACTCAAAAAATCCATAATGGCATCCATCCTCGGCAAGGGAAATCTATAATTGATGGTGATCTTGTTGATGGCTCTAGAATCTGTAAACATCTGCCATTCCCCATCTTTATTTGGTGCTAGTACTACAGGTACTACACATGGACTCAAACTCTCTCTGATCAATCCATTCCACTACAACTCTTGCACTTGTTTGTTCAACTCTTCACTCTCTATTGGATTCATACAATGAGCTGCCTTATTCAACAAACTAGCTCCAGGAATCAGGTCCATCTGATGACTAATCTTTCTTATTGGAGGAAAACCTTCAGGTACGTTATCATAAATACTAGCTTGAAACTTATTCAACAAATCTGAAACCTCTTCAGGTACCTCATTAGTATATTCTTTATCAACTCTAGGGATCAATGCAAAACACATATGCTCATGCCTCATACCTTCTAAGAAATTTCTTCCATCAACTAAAAAAATTCTTGCATTACTGTATACCTTTTCTTTTGTCTCCCTGAGGGGTTTCAACTTATGACGAACACCATCCTTTGTCAAGGAATAGATGTTAGCATGTCCATCATGCACTGCTCGTCGATCAAATTTCCATGGTCTGCCTAACAACAAATGGAAAAAATTAATAGGCATAATATCACACAATACCTCATCATGGTAATTTCTAATCTCAACCTTTACTAGAAATTATTCATTTACCAAAGCTTTATGGTCCTTATGCAACCAAGCAATCCAGTATGGATTCAGATGCCTTCGTCTCTCCAACTGCAACTTACTACCATATCTTCTGAAACAAGGTTATCATTACTACCTCCATCAATAATAACATTGAAAACTTTACTTTCATACTTATATCTTGTGAGAAATAAATTCTTCCTTTGAGTTGGTTCTTTCTCCTCATTTAGTAAGGCTCTTCTAGTAACAAGAACATCTCTTTTTGCATCCTCAGAATGTGAAGACTCAACATCTTCATCTACATGTACAACTCATGCATTACCCTCAGGTCTTCTATTTGTCCTTCCTTGATGTTGAGGACACTCATAAGCTCTATGTCCTTCTTCTCTGCATTGGAAACAGGTTACATAGAAGCCTCCTCTTCTCGGTCCTTGTCTTGATCTTCCTCTTCCTCATTGGTCTCCATTATTCTAATCACAAGGATGATATGAGTTATCTCCTTTTTGGTTTTGGCTGGTATTGGATCCTTCACCCTTTTTTTGATCTTCACTTCGGCCTCCATATGACCATCCACTAGTCTTTCTGCAACGACCTCCACCTCTTTGATTGCTTTAAAACCTTATGTTCAAATTTTCTTCTACCTTCAAAGCAAACTAATATGCATCTTCAATGGTAGACATTCTTACTAGACTCAACTCTTTTCGAGTGCTCAGCTTCAACCCATTTATGTAATAGGAAAATTTCTCCTTGTTGGCCTCAAAATGGCCCATTCTAATCAGGACTTAGTAGAATTCTTCTGTATATTCCTTAACATATTTTCCCACTTGTTTCAACCCTTGCATCTTCTTTAACAAATCTAGCTCATAGTCCATAGGCATAAACTATCTCTTCAATTTCTCCACCCTTTGATCCCATCTCATTATTTTCTCTTTTCCTCTTCTATTTCTCTCTAACTAGCCTTCCTTCCACCATATGCTAGCATGCCCTTTTAGCTTGGCCTTTGCAAATTTTACCCTCTCCGGATCTTCTATTTCCTTATACTCAAAATACTCTTCACGGTCATTGACCCAATCGATCAACTCCTCTAGATTTAGGTTTCCTAAAAAAATAAAAACTTTATCTTTGACCTCTTTCCAATCTTGGAAATGTCCCTAATCAGTTTGAATTCTCTAGGATCCATTACATCATGTGCTTCTTCTTCGAATGACTCTTCATTTTTCAGCCTCATCTTTACTTTAATCTCTTCCTATTACATCAAATCATCTATGCAGCTCATCTTGTAGTGCTTGAACTTGTCGTTGGATGGCTTTAAAACCCTCTTTTGTTACCCCAAAATTTCTTCCACCATGGTTTCTTCATGGAAGCATCTTTTCTCACAGACCCTCAACCACAAGTCCTGGTGTAAACCACCTCACATTCGATGATCTGTTTACACACTCAGGAAAACCCGCTTTGATACCACTTGATGAGGGCTACACCTCTCGAAACCCACACAAAACACAATAATAGATACCAACACAAAAGATGCAAGATGGAAAATAACCCACTTTCAATTATTTTCAGAAATTGAATTACATATTCATAAATTACAATGCTACAACCTCATGGGCTTGGTTCATTACATCAAAATCAAGTCCGAAAGAAAACCTATTATTTAGAGCCACAATCTGCACTAATGGAGTCGCCTTCTACAACCTCCACTTAACCCTTTTATTTTACCAAGTAACCACCATAGAATGTTCTACAAAGTGTAACTTTCCCTTTTGTTTTGGTGCCAAAAGTGCCACCGGTTGATTTCTTGCCTTGGAAAATATTTTGATGAAATTCACTTTTTAGTGGGGTAGCTTCGCAGGGCCATAACTTTTGATCAAGGTGTCCAATTTTCTATATAATATATTGTTGGAAAGCTCTGAAAGAGATGTACAACATTGAAATGGTTAAAGATCATTTTGCCACATTTTGAGCTATTTTAAAGCCTCTAAGTTTTTCAAATTTGAATTTGAAGTTGCATTGGAGAAATTTCTCGTGATGAAAACTTTAATATCTCCCAAATTGTACAAGGTATTGAGACGATTCTTTCATGATCAAAAATGTTTTTCAATTCCACTCTTTGGGGTAAATTTTCAAGTCCATACGAGCTTGCTTATGTTGACTTACTAAAATTAGTAAGTGACCTTTTTTTACCTTTTTTGACTTTTGACTGTCTTACACCCCTTAAGTTCCATCATGGGACTCAAAACAACTAATGAAAATAAGAAAAAAAAAACATTTTTTGGGTGATGCAAGATTGCCCCTACACCACTGGATGCTCCTGCATCAAACACCTAGGGTAATTTGAAAAGTGACCCTGTCACTTCTCAGGAGTAAGAAGGAAACCAAGATGGGTAACCTCAGCCTTAGAAAACCATGATGAATCTTCAGTAGACATTCCTCTCTATTTCACTAAGTACTCTACATATTGCCTATTTCTTGTGCTTCTACCCACATGACTATCCAAAATTTCTTCTATCTCCTCCTTTTTTGATGTAGGTGCTAGAATATTCCACTGTGCTTCTATTCCTTCTTCATCAATTCCTCCTTCATGATATTCTATTAATCTAAAATGTTAAATACAGGTGAAATATGAATTTCATCATGCAACTCTACCTCATGTATTTCCTGAATCATGCTTCTTCAGGATCTTGCATGGTTTAAACTTCTTCATCTTTAACTTGTTGTATGTACCAACTGGAAACCTTTCCTTTCACAAATGAACCATGACTTGATCTCTTACTTGGAACTCCTTATACCTCATTTTCTGATCTACCTTAGTCTTATATTGTGAGTTAATCTTATTGATATGTTTCTTCACCTCTTCATGCAAATTCATCAAGTGCTCAACAAAATCTTTGGCCTCGACACTTCTCTTCTCTCGCTTATCCATTTTTTCTTAGTTCAAAGCAGTTCTAGGACTACTCCCATACACAATTTGGAATGCTGATTTACCAGTGCTCCTATTGACATAATTGTTGTAAGAAAATTATGATTGTGGTATAATCAAATCTCATCCCTTGGGATTATCTCCTACTAAGCATCTTAGCAAGTTACCCAAACTCCTATTCACCACCTCTATTAGTCCACTAGTCGATGATGGTGCACATAACTGAACTTCAAATCTATCTTCAACTTCTTCCAAAATGTCCTCTAGAAAGAACCAACAAATTTGATCTTTGTCTAAAACTATACTATTCGGTAGACCATGTAGTCTCACCACCTCTTTAAAAAATAACTCCACAATATGAACAACATCATTAGTCTTATGATACAAAATAAAATGTGCCATCTTTGAAAATCTATCGACCACCACAAATATGGAATCATGCCCTCTCTGTGTCCTTAGTAAGCCAAGAACAAAATCCATGCTAATATCCTCCCATGGCCTCTCAGGTATAGGTAATGGCTAATATAATCTAGTATTCTTACTTGTTCCTTTTTCCATTTGACATACTCTACAACTTTGTACAAACTTATTCACATCTTGTTGTAACTGTGGCAAATAATAATTTTCACTAACAAGAGAAATGGTCTTATCTTGATCGAAATGTCCAACTAATCCTCCACTATGATTCTCCTTGATTAGATTCTCTTTCATAAAACTCCTTGGAATGCACAATTGGCTTCCTCTAAAAAACATCCCATCTTGGATTAGGAAATCCAACCATCTTGTCCTATCCAATGTAACATGTTCCAAACAAGCCTTCAAAGCTTTTACAAAGTATAGATCTCCAGGATACAAACTCTTGAGTTCCTTGAACCCAACAACCTCTATATTCATCTCTATCAACAAATTTTTCCTTCTACTCAAGGAATATGCAACTCTGTTTGACCTTCCACTCCTATGCTTAAAAAAAAAAGTATAACTCTGCAAAAACTCAATCCATTTTAAGTGCCTTTTATTTAACTTTCCTTGACTATTGAGATACTGCAAAGCCCTGTGATTAGTATATAAAACAATTTTTTTTGGAAACAAATAGTGTCTCCATTTCTTCAAAGCTTGAACTATAGGATAAAACTCTTGATCATAGAAAAAATATTTCTTCTTAGCATCATTAAACTTCTCACTAAAATAGGCAACATGCTTACCTTTTTGACTCAAAACAACTCCTATGGCAGTGCCACTAACATCACAATATACTTGAAAGACCTTATTGAAATACAGAAGTTCCAAAATAGGTTGCTCTATGACTTTCTTCTTCAACATATCAAAACTCTTTGTTGCTCCTATAGGCCATTTAAAATCCTTTATATCCCCTCTCATTACTTTAGTTAGAGGTGCACAGATACTATTGAAATTCTTAATAAACTTTCTATAAAAACGTGCTAGACCATGAAATGACCTTACCTCTATAACACTCCTTGGGATAGGCCATTCAATGATAGCTCTCACCTTCTATGGATCCATTTTAAGACCCTCTACCGAGACAACAAATCCCAAATACACCAACTCTCTCTTTACAAAACTACATTTCTTCAAATTAATCAACAACTTCTCCTCCCTTAGCTTTTCAAAAAATCTTCAGATATGCATTAGGTGCTCCTCTAATGTCTTATTGAAAAATCAAAATATCATCCAAATAAACAAAAAAATTTCCTAAAAATTATTTCAATACCTCTTTCATAAGCCGCATAAATGTGCTCGATGCATTGGTTAGCCCAGAAGGCATGACTAACCACTCGTACAAGCCCTGCTTGGTTTTAAAGGATTTTTTCCATTCATCTCCTTCTCTAATTCGGATCTGGTGATATCTGCTCTTCAAATCTATCTTCGTGAAGTACTCAACTCCACTCAAATAATCCATAATGTCAGCCATTCTCGGCAAGGGAAATCTATACAAAATGGTGATCTTGTTGATGACTCTAGAATCTATACACATCCACCATTCCCCATCCTTCTTTGGTGCTAGTACTACAAGTACTGCACATGGAATCAAACTCTCTCTGATCAATCCCTTTTGTAACAACTCTTGCACTTATCTATTCAACTCTTCACTCTTTGTTGGAGTCATACGATGAGTTGCCTTATTTGAAAAAATAGCTCTAGGAATCAGGTCAATCTGATGACTAATCTTTCTTACCAGAGGAAAACCTGTAGGTACGTTATTAGAAATAATAGCTTGAAATTCATTCAACAAATCTGAAACCTTTATAGGTACCTCAATAGTATCTTCTTTATCAACTCTAGGGATCAATGTAAAACACATATGCTCATGCCTCATACCTTCTAGGAACTTTCTTCCATCAACTAAACAAATTCTTGCATTACTGTATACCTTTTCTTCTACTTCCCTCAAGGGTTTCAACTTATGATGAATACCATCCTTTGTCAAGGAATAGGTGTTAGCATGTCCATCATGCACCGCTCACCAATCAAACTGCCATGGTCTACCTAATAGCATATGAAAAACATGCATAGGCATAATATCACACAATACCTCATCATGGTAATTTCCAATCTTCAACTTTACTAGAAATTGTTCATTTACCAAAGCTTTATGGTCCTTCTACAACCAATCAATCCGGAATGGATTCAGATGCCTACTTATCTCCAACCGCAATTTACTAACCATCTCTTGTAAAACAAGGTTATCAGTACTACCTCCATCAATAATAACATTGGAAAATTTATCTTCACACTTACATCTAGTGCAAAAAAAATTATTCCTTTAAGTTGGTTTTTTCTCCTCATTCAGTAAGGCTCTTCTAGTAACATGAACCTCTCCTCTTTCTACATCCTTAGAGTGTGAAGACTCACCATATTCATCTACATGTGCAACTCATGCATTACCCTTAGGCCTTCCATTTTTTCTTCCTTGATGTTGAGGACACTCATAGGCTCTATGTCCTTCTCTGCACTAGAAACAGGTTCCACAGAAGCCTCCTCTTCCCGATCCTTGTTTAGATCTTTCTCTTCCTCTTTGATTTACATTATTCTAATGACAAGGGCAATATGAGTTATCTCCTTTCTGGTTCTAGTTGTTACTGGATCCTTCACTCTTCTTTTGATCTTCACTTTGGCCTCCATATGATCATCCACTAGTCTTTCCACCATGACCTCCACTTCTTTGCTTGATTTTAAACCTTCTGTTCAACTTTTCTTCTACCTTCAAAGCAAACTGATATGCATCTTCAATGGTAGACATTCTTACCAAACTCAACTCTTCTTGAATGCTTGAATTGAACCCATTTATGTAACGAGAAAATTTCTCCTTGTTGGCATCAAAATGGCCTATTCTAATCAAGATTCAATAGAATTCTTCTGTATATTCCTTAATAGATTTTCCCGCTTGTTTCAACCTTTGCATCTTATTTAACAAATCTATCTCATAGTCCACAGGAATAAACTATCTTTTCAATTTCTCCACCATCTGATCCCATCTTGTTATTTTCTCTTTTCCTCTTGTATTTCTCTCCAACTGGACTTCCATCGACCATATGCTAGCATGCCCTTTTAATTTGGCCTTTGAAAATTTTACCCTCTTTGGATCTTCTATTTCCTCATACTCAAAATACTCTTCCATGTCATTGACCCAATCGATCAACTCCTCCAGATTCAGGATTCCTGAAAAATTAGAAACTTGTATCTTTAGCCTCTTTCCAATCTTGGAAATGGCCCTAATTAGTTTTACTTCTCCAGGATCCATTACATCCTGTTCTTCTTCTTCGAATGGCTCTTCATTTTCAGCCTCATCTTCACTTTCATCTCATCCTCTTACATCAATTACTCTACATATCTCCTCTTGCAGTGCTTGAACTTGTCATTGGAGGGCTCTAAAACCCTCTTCTATTACCCCAACATTTCTTCCAAGATGGTTTCTTCATGGAGGCATCTTTTCTCACAGACCCACAATCACAAGTCCTAGTGTAAACTACCTCAAATTCAGCGATCTATTCACACACTCAGGAAAACTTGCTCTAATACCACTTGATGAGGGCTACAACACCCAAAACCCACACAAAACACAATAATATATACCAAAATAGAAGATACGAGAAAAAAAATAACTCACTTTCAATTTTTTCAAAAAGTGAAATTATAGATTCAAAAATTACAATGCTACAGCCTCATTGGCTTGATTCATTACAACAAAATCAACTTTGAAAGAAAGCCTATTATTCAGAGCTACAATTTGCACTAATGGAGCCACCTTCTATAACCTCCACTTAACCCTTTTATTTTACCCAGTAATCGCCATAGAATGTTCTAGAAAGTGTAACTTTCCTTTTTGTTTTGGTGCCAAAAGTCCCACTGGTTGATTTATTGCCTAGGAAGATATTTTAATGAAATTCACTTTTTACTGGGGTAGCTTCATGGGGCCATAATTTTTGATCCGGGTGACCGCTTTGCTATTATAATATATTGTTGGAAATCTCTTGAAGAGATCTACACCATCGAAATGATGAAAGATCATTTTGTCCACATTTGGAGCTGTTTCGAGGCCTCTAAGGTTTTCAAATTTGAATTTTAAGTTGAATCAGAGAAATTTTTTGAGACAAAAACTTTAATATCTCCCAAATTGTACAGAGTATTGAGACGATTCTTTCATGATTGGAAATATTTTTTATTTCCGCTTCTTGGGGTAAATTTTCAGGTCCATATGAGCCTATTTAGGCTAACTTACTAAAAATAGTAAGTGACCATTTTTTGCCATTTTTTGACTTTTGAATATCTTACACCCCTTAAGTGCCATCATGGGACTCAAAACAACTAAAGAAAATAAGAAAAAAAACATTTTTTTGGGTGATGCAAGATTGCCCCTACACCACTAGATGCTCGTACGTTAGAAATATATATTTAGAATCTATAGACAAAATTTCACAAATCACTAGTTTGCATCATCTTCAAATTCCTCATAAATTAGTAGCTATAGGTGTTCGAAAGTGAAGATTTAGTTCAAAATGTTCATTTCAATGTCAAGTTTGGCCAAAAAGTGTAACCCACTATTATGGGATCACGTTGTAATTGAGCATCTCTCCCATGGAATATTTGGGAGTTATATTTGAGGGTCTTTACTATCTTGTTACAATGGGTAGGGTTTACAATAGTCACCCTCTCCATTATGGATCACTAAACTTGGGAATATACTACCGTTGATGGTTATTGGTTAAAGATATTATGATAATAATATATATTTTAAGTTTGGTCAAAATTGCACACAAGAGTATGTATTTTGATATAGACCATGATTTTGATGCCTATAGTTTTGGGAAACCACTCGTGGTTTCCTCTTCTCACTTCTCTATAAATTATATGCACTGGATAGAGGTTTTATGGTTTATGCAGGTGAAACACTATTATGCTATCATAATTATACTAGATTGAAGACATGAGTGGGATTATATTGATGTAACAAATTTATTCTTGATTAATACAATATTGGTAGCTCTTTTGTGGGGGAGTTTTGTCTTGGAATAGTTTCTCCTTATACATCCAATATTATGTGCCTTTACTAATATATATTTCTACATTCCTCTCCATGTTAATCTAATGATAAAAATGTTAGTGTAATAAATTAATCATATTTATTTATAATTTCATGATAATTGTTTACCCTATATCTCAATAATTAGGACTATTTTCTCATGAAATACATTGTATTTATAGGTCCAAAATGACTAAAATCAATCATGAAATTGTATTCTCTATGCTAAATATTATTTTAAAATATCCTATACAATCTTAAATATTATCCAACATACGTACCTTTGATTTTGTACTTGATGATGATTTTTTGGGACCACACCTACCTAATTAGAGGTGTTTGGTCCCTAAAAGCTTAGTTTCCTAAAAAAGGGAAATAAATACCAAGTTCATTTTGTAGGACTTCAAATCGCTCACTCCAATTAGGGAATTACAAACATTACCCTTAATAGGTGTTTACAATGTTGTAACATCACAAATAATTTCCTCCACAATAAAGAGGTCTTATACACTATAAGTAATATCAATTCAATAACACTACCCTTTCCACATAAGGCTCATTGCATTAATAAGTATAAATATTTCCCAAATTAGTTATTTTTCAAATGTTTCCTCATATAGTCTTTGATTATATGGGAAAAATAGGTTTTGGGGGGACCCAAATGTTGGCAGCATGAGCATGATGATGTATGGTATTTTCATTGATGGCAACCCATTGTAGAAGTGGTTGTTTATCAGTATGCATATTGTTTAGAGCATAACAAGCATTTCTTGAGGAAATTGGCTAAGTGTTTGACTGAGATAGTGGTGTAACAGAGCATTAGTTTTGTGGTCTACATTGTTTCGCACTGCAATATCTTGTCATGCAATTTTGAGGTGTTAATGGTATGTGTTGAAGGATTCTATATCTAGAGTTTCAGGGTTTTATGTCTTCCATAGTAGAAGATATTAATGACAAAATATCAGGCTAAAAAAATATATAGTTACAGGTGCAAAGTTCATTTTAGAATGCTTCACATTCCATTGCAGATGATTATTATACTTTGTGGATTTTAGGAAGTTCTTGAAGATGTTAGATGAGTGTTTACTCTAAGTTTCAAGTGGTTTGGTGGTCCGCATGTTAAGTTATGGATGAATAGTTGGTTCATTTAGTTGTTGCTTTACTAGTTTTGTTGTGCTTGCTGACCTAAGGGTTTTTTGGTCGTGAGAAACTAAATTGAGTATGGAGCCAAATCATAGGAGTATATATAGGTCATGTCGATCTATCTTGGTGAAGAGTATGCTTTGGTTACTTTCACAAGGTATGTATGATGGATTTTTGAGCCGATAGGTTATGAGGTCACACATTTCATCTAATTAGGTAAACCTAATTGATGATATGCTTATTTGTGAAATATATACATATATATAGAAGGACAATTCAGTGGGTGTGGTATGAATTTGTGATGAGATGTAAGAAGTGAAGTGTGAAAGGTGTTAGTGGTGAAGAATGGAGTGTGTAGAGTTAGTTTTTTTAGCCTAAATGGAATTGTATCTTCAACATATTGTAGATGCATTGTTAGCAGTTTAAATTCTGGTAGTGAGCCATCCTTTTGTATATCTTCTGTAATTTTGGAATAAGTGTTTTTCCTTTGGTAGTGAGCCCTTAAGGCAGTGAGCCTCTTGTAATATGTTGTAACCAATTATGATATATTTTGAGCTAATCCTCACCATGGGTTTTCCCTTTCAAGGGTTTTTCACATAAATTTGGTGTTCTTGTGTTGAGTGTTTTGATGCATGCATTAATTTTTCCTTTCCATTTTTGCAAGTTTAATGAGATGCTTTGAATGCACTTTTAAGTTAATGAATTTTAGGGAATACCAATTCACCCCCTCTCAGTATTCTGGATGTTTGACAATTGGTATTAGAGTAAGGTTCCTTCAATTTGCTTAACAACCGAGGTGGATCTTGGAGGTTGAACACATGGAAACTAGGAGGTATCCTACCCCTCCTGAATAAATTATTATGAATGGGTTTATTGAAGAAGACTATAAAGTTGATATGAAAGGATACCTCAAATCTACTCTTGATGATCTGGATAAAGAAAAATGTGAGAATAGAGATATGAAAGAAACTCTTAAGGAAACAAATGAGTGTATCAAGAAGTTGAGGAATCAAGTCAAGAAAGTTAAAGAGCATCACAAGGAATCAAATGAGCAACTTAAACAATCAAATGAGACAATCACTAATCTGAATGTGAAAATTGAAGAAGGAAAAAGAGTTGAAGACTGCTTGAATTCCAAATTGAAAGAAAAGTCTACAAAATGCTCAAAACTTGAAGAGATTGTGTCTATGAGGAAATATCTGGAGAAAGCAAATATTCAAGAGGAAAAATTAAAGAAGAGCTCCACCTTGCTTGATGATATTATTGCTAGTCAAAAGGCCTGTAAGGAGAAAGAAGGATTAGGGTTTGGAAAAGGAGAAATCTCAAAGGAAAATTAGACTCCAAACAATATTGAAAAGGATAATAATGAACAAAGGAAGACTGAAGATAAGAAGATCAATATCAAACATGTCTAGAACCAGAAGAAAGATTTCAAGAGACCTCCTATCAGACAACCAGTTGCACAAAGGTACCCATCTTTTAATGGTCACTGTTATTATTACAAGAAGTTTGGACATAGAGCTATAGAATTTAGAAGTAGGATGAATCATAATTTTTAGTTATTTTTTGATCAATGCTATACATGCAATAGATTTGTTCATAAGGCTAGTGAATGTAGAAGACAATTGATGAATAGTTACAATAATGGTATGATGCTTCAATCATTCCCTGATTACTATTACACATGTAATGGGTTTGGGCATAAGGATTTTGAATGTAAATTTAAAATTCTAAGAAGTAAATTTGCTCCATAAAGTTTCACATGCTATAAATGTAATAAACCAAGACACATAGCTAAGTTTTGCAGAGGAAAGAATGTGAAACCCTCTGTTCCACAAAAGAAGATTGATCTAATTGAGGTAAAGAAGGAGATGAACATTATTTGGAAGAAAAGGGAAGATAATGATGTGAAGAAAGATTCTATTGAAAATTCTGGTGCAAATGTTTCCTTTGGAAACTAGATAGAAATCTTTTGGCTCAAGGGGAGTTTTAATAGAAAACTTTATAAACTGGTGTAGGGCACTATGGGTCTTAATGTGAAAAAGTTGCAAATTGTTAAGATTTTTTGTGTTTTTGTGTTTAAGTCATGATTTTGTCTGTAATAAGGTCTCTTAAGACCATTTGTGATGTTTTTGGAGTCAATTTAGGTAATTAGGTGGTTTGGTGTGTCAAGTGGGAAAAGTTGTCAAATTTTGCTAAAATGGCAAAAATGTTGCATATACAATTTTTGCATTTTGTGTTTAAGAGGGAAGTTGAATGGTTTGGAAGTTGAAGAATAGTTAAAGAATGGTTAGTTTAGCTTGTAAATTTTTAAATACAATTGGAAATTGTTGAGATAAAGTTCTAGCTGTTGTTTTGAAGAGAAAAACATCAATAAAACTTCGTTTTATGTGTTTTCTTTATTGAAATTGCTGCTACAGTGACTTGTACGGATTGGTACGGCCTATAAATGGTCTAAGTTTCATTTCACTTCATTGAATCTTTTATATTCTATATTTGGTTTTATTTGATCTCATTAATATTTGAGGAAGTTAGAGTAGTTTTACTAAAAGTTGTTTGAAACCCCCATTTTTGTGAGTTTTGATAGAAAATCATGAAGTTCTTCCCATTCCACTGATGAACCAGTCCTAAAATTAGTGGAATGGGTGTATACATGTTAGGTTTTGGGTTATTGAAGTTGCAGGAGCAGGGGAAGGTGTTGTGAGCAAGTTTTTTGATGCCTTAGGCTGAAAATCTCATATTTTTGGGCATAAAATGTGCATAGGAGTTAGGTTTTGTAGAAAATATCTTGGGAGATGGTTTGTAATGGTTGGAAATGTTTAGGAAGACCAATTTTGACATGTCTAAGCCATTTTTATGAAGGTTTGAGGTCTGGGTTTTAAAAACCTTATTGTGAGCCATTCAAACAAGCCTAATTAGGCTTAGTTTCAAGCATAGCACTAGAATTTTGGCTTTGTTGTTCCAAAATAACCACCCCTAAATTTTGAGTAAATTTTAGAAATTACAAATGGGTATCCAAAAAATATTTTAGATTGTGGGTATGAATTTTGGTTTGAAAATTATGTTGGAAAAACCCTATTTGCTGCCCTACAAAGCCTAGTTGCAATTTGTGAGGAAAATCATTTTGTTTGAGGTATTAAGACTTTGGAAAATAGTTTTTTGAGTTATTTTTGATTGTGAGATCCCTTTCTCTACATAAAATTGGTATCAGAGCATAGGTAGGTTTGAAAGGGGGAGGAAGTGTGAAGTGAAAAAGTGAACAAGATGCCTCTAAAGAATAACACTATCGCTAGGGAAATGAATGAGATGAAAGAAAAGACTACAAGGGGGATTAGAAGGTTGAAGGAACAACAAGATATGGTGGTAGAAAGGCTTGAGGCTGTTGAAACCAGTCAGAGAAGAGGTATGGTTATGGGTGATGAGAGTGACCTTGAAGAAGAAGGGAAAGAGGAGAATGAAGAAGAGGAAGAGGAATTGGATCCTGATGAGGAGAGGATGACTAGGCTACTAGGAGGAGTCAAGGTAGATAAACACAAGGTAAAAATTGATGTACCTATGTATGGAGGTAATTTGAATGAAGAAGAGATTTTGGATTGGATTGCAACACTTGATAATTATTTTGAATGTGAAGATGTACCTAAGGAACAAAAGGAAAAGATTGCAAAAACAAAATTGAAGGGTCATGCCCTATTATGGTGGGATTATGAGTAGACTAAAAGGAGGAAGAAAGGAAAGTAAAAAATTGTCTCTTGGGACAAAATGGTGGCCAAGCTTAATGGTAAGTTCTTACTAGTTGATTATGCAATTCAAATGTACAAGAAACTTCAAGGTTTGAAACAAAGAGAAATGGATGTTAAAGCTTACACTGATGAGTTTTATAAACTAAGGATAAGAGCATGTCACATGGAGGATGATGTGGAGAAGGTGGCTAGGTATCTTAGTGGGTTAAGATTCAACATTCAAGATGAGTTAACTTTGGAAAATCCAAGAACGATTGAGGAATGCTATCAAATGGAAATTAGGGCTGAAGAACAACTAAAGAGAAGGAAAGATAAGTCAAATAGGGGTATAGGCAGAAATTTCAAAGGAAGAGGATAATTTTCTAATGCAAGACAACCATATGAGAACCAAGAAGATACAAGCAAAGTCCAAGACCAAGTTTCCGATCAGAGAGGTGGATTTAGAGGAGGTAGATCAGGCTTTAGGGGCAGATTTGGAGGTCAAGGAAGAGGTTCACAAGGATTCATAGGAAGGTGTTACCAATGCAACAAGTTTGGACATCAAGCATGGTAGTGCAATGAAGGACAAGCCTCTACTTCGCATGGTGGAGAAAGAAGAGCTCAATTGGTGCAAGAAGATGACAATGAGAGTGTAAACTCTCCATCACAACATGTTGCTCCAAGGGTTGGTGAATCACTTATGGTAAGAAGAACTCTCATTAAGGCATTAGTAGAGAATGAGCCACCACAAAGGAAGAATCTATTCAAGAGCACTTGCAAGTTATTGGGTAAGGTATGTAAAGTTGTAATTGATTCGGGAAGCAAAAATAATATTGTTTCAGTTGAGATGGATGAGAAACTCAAGTTTCCTAGAATACCACATGATACTCCGTATAAAGTTTCTTGGTTGAATGAGGGTCAATATGTTTTGGTAAATGAAGAAATTTGGGTGGAGTTCAATATAGGAGGGTATAAGGATATAATTATATGTGATATACTACCTATGGATGTGTTCCATTTGCTACTAGGGAGGCCTTGGAAATTTGATAGGCATGCTATGTATGATGGAAGAAGGAATAACTATGAGATTGAAAAATATGGAGTTTCTTATACTTTGACACCATTGAAAGAGGAGGAAAAAGGGAAAACTAAGGGAGCTAATGTGATGATGGTAGGAAGGAAGGAGTTCATAAAGGTAGAGGAAGAAAAGAACAGGGAGCTTGCAGCCACTCCTAAATATGAAAACATTATGGTAGCATAAATAAAGAATGACTTGGTTGTGGAGATTGAAGATTGGTGTAAGAAGTATGTTGCCATGATGGTTGGGAAAGTGTTTCATTAATTGTTTTCAAAAGGGAATTTTGATCATTCTTTCATACTAGAGGTTAATATATCTGATCAAGCAACAACTACAAGGATACAACATCAGATGGAAGAGTTGGGAAGCAAAGGTAAAGAGGTTAAGGAAAAAGTATAAAGGAATATGGGAAAGTTCAAGCATACACCTAAAGTAAGGAAGAAGACAATTCATTTCAAGGATGAAGGAGATATGACATCAGGCAATGATGCAAGTTCCACAACATTCTCAGATGAAGCATAGGTTAAAGATCATCCATCGAGTAAGTCTCTAAATTTGGAACATATCCAAGGTGCCAAAGAATTCAAAAAGATAAGGGATGATGCATATTTACAGTTTTTGGTCCATTGGAAAGGTTTAACAGATGGAGTTGTCACTTGGAGGTTAGAGAATGACTTGATCAAACTTGGATCTACTGTTGCAACACTGTCGTCAAGGGGACTTGAGTTCATTTTTTCCAGGGAGTATGGTGCAAGGCACCATGGGTCTTAATGTGGAAAAGTTGCAAAATGTTAAGATTTTTGGTGTTTTTGTGTTTAAGTCATGATTTTGTGTGTAATAAGGTCTCTTAAGATCACTTGTGATGTTTTTGGAGTCAATTTAGGTTATTAGGTGGTTTGGTGTGTCAAGTGGGAAAAGTTGTCAAATTTTGCTAAAATGGCAAAAATGTTGCATATGTAATTTTTGTATTTTATGTCTAAGAGGGAAGTTGAATGGTTTGGAAGTTAAAAAATAGTTAGAGAATGGTTATTTTGGCTTGTAAATCTTTAAATACAACTGGAAATGGTCGAGATAAAGTTCTAGCTATTGTGTTGAAGAGAAAAACATCAATAAAACTCTATTTTTTGTGCTTTTGTCATTGAAATTGCTGCTACAGTGACTTGTATGGCATGTAAATAGTCTTATTTTCATTGCATTTGATGTGGAATTGAATCTTATTTTTTCTTTATTTGGTTTCATTTGATTTCATTAAGATTTGAGGAAGTTAGAGTAGTTTTACTAAAAGTTGCTTGAAACCCTCATTTTTGTGAGTTTTGATAGAAAATCATGAAGTTCTTCCCATTCCACCAATGAAATAGTCCTAAACTTGGTTGAATGGGTGTAGAAATGTTAGGTTTTGTGTTCTTGAAGTTCCAGGAGTAGGGGAAGGCCTTGTGAGCAAGTTTGTTGATGCCCTAGGCTGAAAATCTCATGTTTTTGGGCATAGAATGTGCATAAGAGTTAGGTTTTGTAGAAAAGATCTTGGGAGATGGTTTGTAATGGTTGAAAATGTTTGGGAAGACCATTTTTTACATTTCTATGCCATTTTTATGAAGGTTTTAGGTCTTGGTTTTAAAAACCTTGTTGTGAGCCATCCAAAGAAGCCTAATTAGGCCTAGTTTCAAGTGTAGCAACAATATTTTGGCTTTGTTGTTCCAAAACAACCACCCCTATATTTTGATTATGTTTTAGAAATTCCAAATGGGTATCCAATTTTTTTTTTTATATTGTGGGTATGAATTTTGGTTTGAAACTTATGTTGGAAAAACCTTATTTGCTGCCCTATAAAGCCTAGTTGCAACTTGTGAGGAAAATCATTTTGTTTGAGGTGTTAAGAATTTGGAAAATAGTTGTTTGAGTTAGTTTTTATTGTGAGATCCCCTATAATTCATCATAAACCCCTTCCAAATATGATATGCTAATGTTCTTAGCATACTGGTGCATGTATAGGTTGGTTTTTCTTGATCCACTGGTGAAATATCTGGTGTGAAATCTCTTATCAATGTTGAGATTTGTAGAATGTTTGGGAGTCCCTATGATGATACAGTGAAGGATTGATAGTTTTTGGCCTAAATTTTTACTATTGCATTTAATTCACTCTTTAGGTAATAGATAAAGTGTTTATATTTCATTTTGCACATTATAAAAGACATTTGTGTTTAAGCATTTGAAGAGGAGATTAGAGCAAATAGGATCTAAAGTATTGGAAGAAACCCTACCAAAAAATTTCCATGAGAAAAGGGAAAGAAGAAAGTGGAGACCCCTTTAGTCCGTGAGTATAGTCCCATGAAGTTTGATGCATTATTCAATGCTATAGCAGAGTTTCAAATTTTGAAGGATACAACTGAAATGTATCTGGAAGCCAATGATGTAGATAAGGAAAAAATTGAGGAGGCCATTGTCAAATACATGGTGACATTTAATGTTGGCCTAGGTGAGATAGAGGATTAATTTTTGGATGATTTAAAAGGTGTATTGAGTGCAAGAAGACAAGAGGCTATTGTAGAAGATGCAAAGATGATAACTTTTTCCTTGGAGAAGATTGGTTCCTCATTATCTCATGAGGATAAACCTAAGTTGTCTAAGTTGCGTGCCCAAAAATTCAAGACAAAGAAAATAGAAAATACTCTTATGGGAAAATAAATGGATGATATAGGGAAGCTAAGCATAGAAACATTAGAAATAGTTGAAAATATTCTTAAAGAATTGGGAGCCTCTCTAGATGGTGAAGATCAATTGCAACAAGACACATCCCTCTTGGAAATCAATGAGCCTGTCATAGAGAAACATGAGAATGAGCATGAGAATTAAGATATGTTGACAGATAGCACCCCTCTAGATGTGGAGATAACTACTAAGAAGAGTAAAGAAGATGAACAAGGAGTCTTAGAGAAGAATGAAAGTCAAAAGGAACAAACTATGCCTCCTCTAAAATTTGAGGAGATTGTAGAAGAGTGTTCTGGTAGTGGAGAGAAGGAGAAGAGTGATACGCAAGTAGAAGTCAACACAAAAATAGGTTGTGAATCCTTCAAACCCTTTAGAGATTGATTCAAAGATCTTCTAGATATGCAATTGCAATTCCAACCAATGGTGTATGCACAACTGCTACAAATTCCTATGCAACAAGGTCAAGTGGATATGGATAGGATATCTCCTCTCCATAAGTTGTAGCTTGATGATGTATTTCATGCCTCCACAAGAAAGGAGATATTTAAAACTCACTAAAAAAAAATAGAGTTGGTTGATGAAGCTCTCAAGGTGCTACAAGAAAGCCTTCCCAGAGTATCCATTGATACTTCTTTATCAGGTGTACAACAATTGAATCTACTGCTAGATTCTTTTAAGGAGTACTCTGATGGTATGGAAGAGAAGATTGAAAGGGAAGCAACAAAGAAGTTGAATGATAAGAGGCCAAGTTGCAAGGAAACTTGGAGGATGTTAAGAAGTGTTTGGAGGAAGCCAAATAATTGTTTCAATTCCATTTGAAGTGGCATGTGTCTATAAAGAGCAAAAAGGATCAAATGGACTCAATTGAGTCTCAAATTGCTCAAGCCTCAAGTATATATATGTAGACACTAAAAAATGTCCTGAATGGTATCATGCACTCAAATTAGGTATACTAACATCATTTCCTCCTAAAACCCATCCCCTTTTTGCTTAATTAATTAAATCTGCCTAACTATTTAATTAATTGCATCATTTACATATATTAACTTAATTAATTTAATCGGGTTAATTCACCCCATTTCATGCTAATATTTCGTCTTATTAAATTAAATAAATTAAATTATTTAATTTAATCCATAAGTCCTCTTATTTAATCAAATAACCCTAAGTTATTTAATTAAATATCATATCATATCTCCCCTTTTCGTTAAATCACTTTATTTAATGAATATCATCTAATTCCCCTTAATTGCATAAATTAAGCCTTTGTTTAATTAGCAATTACTAATAAATTAAATTCCCCCCCACTTTCAAAGGAATATTCCTCCTTTGCACATTCCTCCAAAAGGAATATTCCTATGGAATATTCCTTCCCCCTTTTTTGCATAATTAAACTTTGTTTTAATTTGCTAAATATCTATTTTACTCACCCATGAGAATATTCCAAAGAATATTCTCTCTCCTCACTCATTTGAAAAAGGGGAATATTCCTTTTTTGTAATAAACTTACTTGACTTCTTGTGCAAGTTAAAAGTGCGTATGTTTGGAAAAAGGTGAAACTTTGATTAAATCTCATCATTGATTCTCATCCGTTGATGAGAATCCATGATCCATGCCTCCAACTTCTTCCATCCTTGACTGATGATTAACCTTTTTGATCTCAACCCTCTATTTCTCATTTGCTCTCCTATAAATAGATCACTATTTGGAAATAAATGGATCCATATTTTTTAGAGCAAACTCATACTGTTGAAATCACTCACAATCACACTCATATTTAGCATTTATTTAGTATCATTTTAGCTTAATTACTTGCATTAATTAGCATAGCTTCCATTAATGGCTTCCATGGTAATATAGATGCATTCATGTAGCTTATTTGGTAATTAGGGTTTCAATATTTTTAGCTTAAAATCCATTTAGATTAGCTTTGCATACATCCATATCAATTATCTTAGCACAAATCATGATTAGATAGCTTGCATATTGTTCATTTAGCTTTTAATCATGTTTCATCACACATTTCTTATTAATTTCATTAGTTTTCTTCAATAAAATTGATTGGAACAAACTCATTTATCTGCGAGATTGGGAAAGGGTCACCGTTCCACATCAACTTGACACCACTCCCCCAATAGGATAAGTTTCAATGGATTAGAGTAGGCATTTTAAAATATTTCATAGTTTAGCATGTTAGTTTTGATAAATGCTTCGTTTAGTTTATTTTGAATGATCTCTATTGGATTGATGTTAGTGGCATGAATATGCTTCGATTCTTCATGGACCAAGTGTAGTCAACCCATACTAATTTGTCGATCACATTTTGACATTAGAAGGAGGGCACAAACTAACTAATCTGATGATTTTCTTGTTAAATCTTCATTTTCCTTGTGTTTTTAGGTATAGTGATGCTGTTGATTATCAATTGATGCATTTGATGATGCGTTGCTATACAACGACACACATGTGATTTCATTCTGGTGATGCATAATTAAAATAGAAACACTTAATTAATTTCGTCACTAAATTTAAATATAGTGATGCTTATTTAATTTTTTAATTCAGAATGAATTTATTTTTAGCGACACTATCTAATTTGGTGACACATTTGACCTCACTATTTTCTACAAAGCAACGCGATTGATTTTTCAGTATGGCCATGCATATCCAATACAATGATGCTATTGATAAATTTCAGCCACACACTTGATTTCAGTGTCGTGATTTACTAGTAAACAAGACCAAACTAGTTTTTTGACATGTTTTTGAATTTGTTTTTGCTTTATCTAACTTCTAACATGTCTTTGAATTTTTGTTTTGGTTTTTAGGCTAATTGGGTTTTGTAGGTTGGACGATAAAATTTGAAGTGAATTAGCATTCTCATCTTTAAATCTTATAATTGTAACAAGTGTTTCGACACTTTTGGGGCAATTATAACCCATTTACCATGCTTTTCATTTCATGCTTTAGGACCACACTAGCTTTCAATTGGGTTTTAAAATGAACACTCAAATCAGTTAAAATTGAATCCTCACATCATTTTACTTTGGGTTTAAAATTGAACAATACAACTTAACACTTTGTTTGGTGCTTAAAATAAACTTACCTTTGCTTTAGGGGTTAAAATTAACAAGTGTTTGTTGTCTTGTGATTTACATTCTCGTTATTGAATGCATATGCTCTTCTCTCGCTCCATTTGGTGATCTTGGGAATCAAAATCATTTCTTTTAAATTTTGTATAATCATCCACATATATCAATTTGGATTAAAATGAACCCTATGTTAGTGTAAGGAAAAGGTGTTGTGAATGTTCTCTCCTTGTGTCATCCGACTTGGGAGATCAAACAAAAAATGAGGGTCTACCTCCTTTCTTCAAAAGGAGGGAATGACCCAAGCGGTAACGAGCTAAATCCAAGCTCTTTCGAACTGCTATATAAAAAATGTGTTTGTGATGAAAACCATAAACAACAGGTGCAGATGTGTCATACTGAAAAGTGCCACCCTTAGTGTTTGCGTGACATGTCAAAATCTCTTCTTAGGAAGAGATTGGGAGGCCTCTTGATTGAAATAATCTTGAGCTAATCTTGCCATGTGTATGGCCACCTTGAATGAAATCCGTTATTACGAACCAATTGTTTAGAAGCCAAAAACCTTTATGCTTGCTGGTGCAAGAATGGTCATTCCTAAGCTGCCCCACATTTTACTATTCATTATTGAAACAGGAAAATCCTTAGGATATTTGGATCTTTAGGATTTGAGATTTGGTGGTCCCAAGAAGTGTGTGTCGAGTAAGGGGGAGCCAGTGTCGCCAAATCTCTATCTGTTTGCATTGACTTAGTGTTTGGAGAAATCCAAGTGGGGATTTAACAAGTAGTATCTTCTAAACCTAAGGTGGTAAATTCTTGCGAGTTAGTTTAATACTTTGCTTGGTTCCAAAACATTGCAAACAAACATCAACAAAGTCTTTTCAAAATTTCAAACCCTTTGGTCTAAGTATGGATACCCTTTGACAAAACCTTGATATTAATTCTTTTCCTAAGAATTTATTCTTAGAGACTTCTAAGTATTTTGGTTTACATCTCAATCCATATTTTCCAAAGTTAACATAGGCAACTATGACTTCAACCTAATGATTTTCACAAAATGGACCTTGTAAAATTTATGATGTTTTCGACATAGATATTTTAGTTTAAGAACTTAATCAAGAAAAGTGTTTATGGTAAAAGAAACTAACTTAAGCAAGATAAATTGACAAATTGAACCCCACATGACCATTTGGAGACTGATCACTCCTGTTGAACAACCCGAACTTATGCCCGCTATCATTCAACCAAACTTTGAACTCATTAAAGGAGAACAAGCTAATATAATTAGTAGTTTGAGAAGCTTCACTTTTAAAACAAAAGACACAAAAATCCAGTGGAGAAACACAACATATATCATAGAAGAAGAAGAGGAACAAGTTGATATTGTGGATGGAAGGCCCATATTACCACCACCCACGTGGCAATAAATATCCTCTTTTTTCCATGAAACTTGAACTTTTCTAAATGATCTCACGTAAAATCAAAATCCCCAAGAGAAGATCTATAGGTCGTCACTTTAAAAGTAGGCATCTTAGTCCAAAATCCATGAAAAAATAGCTTTTAGCACTTCACCAAAATAGAAACAGGTTGGTATACAACTTCTATAAATGTGCTTCAAGGAACAATCCAGACTTGTATGCATTCTTTTTCAGTCAAAACCCTGGTCTTTTTCATGATCTTGAAGCGATCTAAATCATTGGATCTTTAGGATTAGAAAACTTTAGAGGTCTAGCATGTTTTTCATTACCTTGGTCCTATCAAATAAAGGTTTACTTTAGGTCAACATTGGGACAAACATTTCATTCACCCCTTCATGAAAATTTCATCCTCCACTTCATCAAACTTTGCAAAAATTTCAAATACACCAACACTTTTGGGCTTAGACATCTATCAAATCAACCCCTAACTTAGATATGTTGTATGTGAAATGAATCCTTTTTCATGCACTTAGCTAAGTTAGTTATCATCTTTGAACTAGTTTATCTTGAAGATCACAAGTCTACCCTAAAGATTTCCAAGTTCATAAACATCCTTTATCCAAATCGCAAAAGCTCAAACTTAAGTCAAAAGTATTATCCCAAAATATTTGCAAAGGTCACTCACCACATCATTCATATTTTCATCTCCCATTACCATCATTGCTCCAAAAAGACTTAGAGCATCTCTTTTACCTATATTTGAGTCAACTAGAGAGTTCAAACATTACAAATTTCAACAAAACTCTCCCAGAGGTGACCCAAAATTTATGGCAAAGATAAGATCACAACACAAGCGAATCATGGAGAAAACCAAAGTCACATTTACCTCAAGTGATCGTAATCCTCTAGAATTTGATCAGAGAAGTCACATTACTCCATCACAACAACCTTCATCTCCATTGAGGCCATATGAGATAGAAGACATCACAAACAATCCATTTGGACTTACTAGGGAAGAAATCATAGAGCATCAAGCCTTAGAAAACATAGTCCCTAATTCCCTATCTTTTTTTGCATAATCATTAGCATAAGGTTTGACTTCAACCATTATTCAAATGAATCCATCACTAGGGCTCAATCAAACACCAACACCTAGTATTGCAACTAGTCTTGCTAAGGATTTTGGCCATACTCTTCCATTTGAAAATAACACACTTGTGGGTACCCTTGATACCAATCCTCCATCCCAAATTATCACTTGGACACCAACATTTTGCATTCCCCCCATTCCTAAGAATCCTCTACACCAACGTAAACCACTTACACTTCATTACTCCACAACAACTTCAACATATTGAGGACATCCATCTTCATCCATAACCATAAGTACCACAAGTGTGCCCAATATCTCACAAAGTAGTGTGGACCAAGTATCACAAGTAGACCCAAAAGGGAAAGGGAATACCCTCATGCAAAATCAGCCTTTAACACAACAGGGAACATCTTCTTCCAATCCTCCTGTTAATACATCAAACCCAATGGTTGTTCAAAACACATATATTCCATCCATCATCAACCCACATCAAAACAATCCCTTGATCACAAACCCCATCAACCAAGGTAATACCTTGAACGCATCTCCAAAACATTGGTCAAGGGAATCTCCAAAACATTGTTCACAGGAATCCTTTCAATCAGTGGACCCAAGGTCCTAATGTGCCCTTAACATCACAATATGTAACAGTGCCATCCTCATCTTTATCGTTTATCCCCCAAGTCATGTAAAATCAAATGGGACCTCAAACTTACATTCCTCCACCTCAATCCACTATCTTACAAGGAATGATGAACCAAGGGAATCCAAAACCTCTCATCAACAATGTGCAACCCACATAGAACATCAGCACCCAAAACCCATCACAAATGTCCCAGCCATTGATTGATCCTATATTGCAAGCACATTCCCTAGCTTTACAACAAGCACAATAGGCTTATCAACAAGCAGTCCAACAACAACAACAACAACAAACAAACTTAGTTGCATAACAACAACAAGCACAACAAGAAGCCTTAGTAGTATAACAACAACAATAACAAGCAACCCTAGCAATGCAAAAACAACAACAAGAAGCAGCCTTAGTAGCCCAACAACAATAACAAAAACAACAAGAAGCAGCATTAATAGCCCAACAACAATAACAAAAACAACAACAACAACAACATCAAGTAGCATTAGTAGCACAACAAGCAACCCTAGCAGCTCAACAACATCAACAAGCCCAACAACAACAATAAGCTCAAGAATATTCCCAACAACAACAATTGCTCGTGCAACAACAACAACATGGTTTATGCTATAACCCTCAACATAAACATCATCAACCCAAACATGTTAGGAATATATATTCCTACACCATCATTACCTTATCCTACACCACCATACACACCATACAACACATCATCAAATCAGAATCCCACGTACACTTCATCCACCATCCCACAATATGCAACATATGTTCCTCCACCTAGTCCACTACACGATATGACATCACAACTCAAGGCGCTGACACAAGAAATGCAGGACATCAAGATGGGTAAAATGAAGAAACCCCATACACAAAACCTATGCCCATATCCATTTGATCAAAATATCACAATGGTGCCATTCCCTCTGGTTTTGAAATCCCCAAATTTGAAAAACAAAGGGAGAGGAAGTCCTGTGGACCATATCAAAGAGTTTAACATCATGTGTATGGAGGTCACCTATAATGAGTCCTATTTGATGCACCTCTTCCCCTGAAGTTTAACAGGTCCTACCATGGATTGGTTTTCTCAATTCCATCCTAGTATTGAAACTTTCCAAGAAATTGTTGACAAATTCATAGATCACTTCTCCTTTAATCTTGACATGGATGTAAGCCTAGAAGAGTTATACACTCTTAAACAAAAAAAGGGAGAATATTTCACCAATTTCTTGCAACGATGGAGGAAAAGAGCAAGTAAAAGCAAGTGGCCAATTCCTGATGAACAACAAGTGGGCATTATCATAGCAAATCTAGATCGAGATCTATCCTTCCACTTGAAAATGAAATGCATCACATCTTATGACGAACTTGTCCCTAGATCCCTTAACATCAAGAGAACTCTAATCTCATAGGGAAATACTCAAGCCTACAAAGACAATCACCCATCTACTAGTTCAAACAACAAGCCTCGTGTTTGGGCTAAAAATAAGAACATGACAAATGACGATGTGGTAGATGCTAAGGTGGCCCTAAGTTCTCCTAGGACAAACAACAATCAAATTGCTAACATTCAACCAACTGTGCAACAATCAACACCATCACAAAAAAATAAAGTCAACAACACTAAAATGCAATAGAGGTGAACACCTAACAAGAAAAACTATCCAAAATGCAAATATACACAGTTGTTGGAACCTATTGAGACTATCATCAACAAATTGGTAGAGTCCAACTTGATAACACTTCCAAATTTTTAAAATTACCAAGAATCGCAAGATAAACTACCCTGGTACAATGAGAAAGATCTTTATGAGTTTCAAAAAATCAAAGGACACAAGACAACAAACTACATGCAACTCAAAAATATTATCCAGGATCTTATAGAAAGCGACACCATATTTGTTGAGGTACTAGCTAGTAATCAGGATCTTAAGATATACAAGACCCCTATGCTGGATCATAACAAAGGAAACAACAACAAGAAAGCAAAATATTATACAAATGTGAAAAATACCTATTCCAATGTGGTCGCTTCCTATGATAACGTCATTACCATCGTCACCATTAAAGGGCCTAGTACAGAATGTGGAATCACCACACGACATGGTAAAGTCACCATCTAAGGACTCCCATCTCAATCTAGAGCACAACCTACTCGGTCAACAATAAGCAATAGCAAGTACAATATCTTAGATCAACTTAAGAAGACCCCCATACATATTTCTATCTTAGAACTATTGAGGCTATCCCCCACGCATAGGGAAATATTAGAGGAAGCTCTATCTATGTTGTCTATCCCCAAGGATATAGATACCGAGTAGTTTCAAGCTCTGGTAGGGCATATCACTAATCATCTCCTCACCTTCTTGGATCAAGACCTACTGTTGCAGCCATCTCATAATTGTGCTTTATACCTTGAGTTTATTATTCATAAGAATAAGGTTAAAAGAGTCTTAGCAGATGGAGGTGCTAGTCTAAATATTTGCACCCTTTAGTTGATAAAAATTATTGGCTATTTAGAGGATGCTATTGAGAAAACAAAGAGCACCACCATAAGAGCATATGACGAACAAGAACGGGTATCATAGGGCATCATCAGGCTACCCATCCAAGTGGGCCCTCTCATCACATAAACTACATGCCAAATTTTATACCTTGATCTTCCCTACAACATTTTGCTTGGTCAAACCTAGATCCATTCCCTAAAATCTATAGCTTCAACCTACCATCAGTGTGTAAAATTTCTTTTTGAGGGTGGAGAAGTTACCATCCATGGAGATCCTAAGCCTTTTTACTACTACAAGAATCTTGAGGCTAAGTTCTATAAGATCCTCTAAATATCCAAGAATGATGAAGGGCCTACACCTTCTACCTCATTTGTTGACCCATCATCCATTACATTTACCTCAAAAATGAAAACCCTTGTGCAGAACATACCTGGCATCAAAGCAGTGATCCAAGATGATGGTTGTGGAAACTATAAGCTAACAAAGGATACTTTTGGGTTGGGAGAACTACCTATTCCTCTCAAATCTCATGGGAAACCCACACCTAGTAACAACATCCCTGAAATGATCAAAATGGTAGATACTACCTTCACCAAATGGGGGGACTTAAAAAAAAAAAATATCAATGAGGAAGATATCTATAAATTGCTATATCAAGATGAACGACCCGTCCCTGTTCTTCCAATGGAAGATGGCAACAAATTCTTGTAGCTAATGAAGAGAATGGGGTATAGCAAGAATGAGAAACTAGGAAAAAATGATAATGGTCTACTAGAACCTATCGTTCTTGAGAAATGTCCAAAGAATCTTGGCTTGGGTTGTACTACTAGCAAGGTTACCCTTATTGGAAAAGGTACCTCCGCTAAACGGGTTGAGGCTTCCTCTTGGTTACCAACATTGTGTGATACTAACTTAGATGACTTCCCCCTCAATGTTGCTGACCTATTTGAGAATAACTCCCTCTTCATGATATCTACATCGAACTTCACCCCAAGCAACCGACAAAATGAAATATGCCTAGTATACCCGCAACTCATTGACTTGGACCAACAAGGACCACCAATTCTAGATTTATTCAAAAATGATGAAGCAATCTCAGAATTCATGCGACTTCATGAAAACTTACCCTAGGCATATCATAAGGCTGGTTTTGACATAGAGCTCTATGGGGAGACGATTGAATCCTTTAGTTACAAAATTGATGACATGCAACTAACTTGCAGATTTTGAGTGAAAACCACACTGTGACACTCTTTGATCTTAAAATAGTAAAATGAATCGAAGTATCTGAGGGTGAAAAACTCTTTGAGGCACCCAAGGATGAGGGATTCAATCTCCCCCTTAGTGCGATGCATCCAAAAAAGTCAGTAGTATTGGCAGAAAAGGCCACTCTAGTTAACGTAGGAACAAAAGAAGCACCCAAGATCACTTTCTATGCCGAATCCTTGTTGGATGAAGAACAAAAGAATCTAGCAGAATTCCTAAAAAGAGAAAAGAGAAAACTTTTCCTGGTCATATACAAATATTCCAGGGCTTGATCCAGAAGTGGTTGTGCATCATTTAGTAGTCTATC